>JADRCD010218398.1:0-21479 GCA_019843815.1 Montemys delectorum | reverse complement strand
CTCTCTCTCTCTCTCTCTCTCTCTCTCTCTCTCTCTCTCTCTCCCTTCCTCTCCCCTCTGTCTCTCTCCCTGAGACAGGTTTTCTCTGTTCAGCCTGGCCCATCCTGGAGCTCATTCTGTGGATCAGACTCATTCCAAACTCAGAGATCTTCCTGCTTCGGCCTCCTAAGTGCTGGGATTAAAGGCAATCACCACAACGTGGTGGAAAATTATTTTATAGACTCATAGTATTATAATATCTACTTTTTAGTACATATTCATCTTAAAACACTAAATTAAATCTAGTTTTTCTTTATATTAAGGAAAATGACAAGGTGGATGATACTCTCTTGATATTGATAACTGATCCATACACAGTGGAAAAACCTTATTACATATGGATTAATAGTTGATGAATCTGGATCTTGCATAAGAGGTGCATTTTATTGCTTGCTTATGTTTACTGATTTGACTATCCTTGGTTGATTGGACTGCCCGCCCATGCCAAATTCACATAAGAACACAGTAGTTATTGGCTCAAAACTCTTGGCATGCACTAGCTTCTACTTGGGCATGTGCTCATTTACAAAACTGTTGTCACGAAGTCAAGTGAACAGTTGGTTACACCAAAATATGCAGAGCTTAGAGTCAGAGAGGTCTCACCACATTCTCCACTGTGTGATGCTGAGCCTTACAGAAGCTTTAGGGGGGTTCTTCACTTGCAAATACGCCACCCAGTGTAATGAGCCAGTGTCTGTGAAATCATTGTGGGAACGTGAGCCAGTTATTGCTTAGGAGTCAGTTGTTATTCTTTGTCTTTGCTGGATCTTAATTTTTTTTTCCAATTCAACACCCTGTGAGTAAAGGTGTAGGAGAGGAGATATAATTAAATTACAGTTCTCACATATAAAAAATATAGACTCTGGACTATGGAAAAATAGATGGATTTTCTGACTTAGAAAAAAAGTGTTTCCTGTAACTTACATAGAAATTTCAAAGGTCTCACTAAGGACGTCACTGTTAGTAAGGATAAATATATGATCAATTTAATAATGTTGAGACTGTTATTGAATCATATATACACATATGCATGCACATATATGCATGTACATATATATGTATATATATATATATATATATATATATATATATATATATATATAATTGTATGCTAATACTAGTGTCAATAAGGGATTGCAATTAAACAAAAATCAAAATATGTGATTCATGTTTATGTGTTCATGTATTTTTGTGTTGTTTCATCATCCATATATCTTAACATCTCCCAAACGAAAGACATTAGTTTTATTGACTCTTCTGAATTTGTAACTCATTTCAGCACAAATTTTTATAGGCATTCCTTTTTCATTTGAATAAATGACACTTTCTACCAATTACAAATACACAAAGATTTTTCTGATCACATTAATCTCAATCCTTCTATTTATTGGCAGAAGACCTGATCATGCTGGACTGAATATTTTAACGGGTCTTGTTTCAGATGAAAATAATATAAATGGCTCTAGAATTCAATATGTCATTTACATTTTTGAACCTCATTAATCCAAGCCAGAAATAATGGGACTATATATTTTTCTAACTTGTGAATTAGAGCATGAATACAAGTTCCAAACGTATTTTTCAAAATAATGAAATGAGTTCATTTTTATACACTGCTGGTTTTTCAAATGTAACAATATTTCATTCCTCACGTATAAATGCGTTGCAGCAAAATTTCTAGAATAACAGGAATGTTCATTATGGTAACTTCACTCCCTAGAATAGTGACACTCATGATCACTTGACAGTGAGAATGAGCATGTTACTAATGCATAATTATTTTGGCTTTATTCCTTCAATGATAATTTTTAAAAAATAATATTTAAATTTTTTTTTTGTTTTTTGAGAAAGGGTTTCTCTGTATGGCCCTGGCTGTCCTGGAACTCACTCTGTAGACAAGGCTGGCCTTGACTCAGAAATCCACCTGCCACTGGCTCCCGAGTGCTAGGATTAAAGAGATGTGCCACCACTGCACAGCTAGATATTTTCTTTATATTTCAAATTTTATCTCCTTTCTTAATATCCCCTCTGAAAACCCCCTCTTCCCTTCCCCCTTTACCTCCCCCTGCTCACCCACTCCTGCTTCTCTGTCCTGGCATTCCCCTATACTAGGCATCAAGCCTTCACAAGATCAAGGGCCTCTCCTCTCATTGATGTCCCACAAGGCCATCCTCTGCTACGTCTGCAGCTGGAACCATGGATTCCTCCATGTGTACTCTTTCATTGGTGGCTTAGTCCCTGAGACTTCTGGGAATACTTGTTGGTTCATATTGTTTTTCCTCCTATGGAGCTGTAAGCTCCTTCAGCTCCTTGAGTCCTTTCTCTAGCTTCTCCATTGGAGACCCTGTGCTCAGTCCAATGGATGGCTGTGAGCCTCCACTTCTGTATTTGCCAGGCACCAGCAGAGCCTCTCAGGAGATAGCTATATCAGGCTCCTGTCAGCAATAGTGTATGGGTTTGGTAAATGTATATGGATGGTTCCCCATGTGGGACAGTCACTGGATGGCCTTCCCTTCAGTTCGTGCTCTAATCTTTGTCTCTGTATATCCTCCCATGGATATTTTGATCCCCCTTCTAAGAAGGACCAAAGTATCCACACTGTAGTCTTCATTCTTCTAGAACTTCATGTAGTCTTTGAATTGTATCTTGGGTATCCCAAATTTCTGGGGTAATATCCACTTACCAGTGCATGCATACCAAGTGTGTTCTTTTGTGATTGGGTTGCCTCACTCAGGATAATATTCTCCAGATCCATCCATTTCCCTAAGAAGTTCAAAAATTCATTATTTTTAATAGCTGAGTAGTACTCCATTGTGTAGATGTACCACATTTTTTGTATCCATTCCTCTGTTGAAGGACATCTGAGTTCTTTCTAGCTTCTGGCTATTATAAAGAAGGCTCCTATGAACATAGTGGAGCATGTGTCCTTATTACATGTTGGAGCATCTTCTGGATATATGCCCAGGAGTGATAGAGGTGGGTCCTCTGGTAGTACTATATCCAATTTTCTGAGGAACCACCAAACTGATTTCCAGAGTGGTTGTACCAGCTTGCAGTCCCACCAGCACTAGAGGAGTGTTCCTCTTTCTCCACATCCTCACCAGCATCTACTGTAACCTCAGTTTTGATCTTAATCTTACTGGTGTGAGGTGGAATCTCAGGGTTGTTTTGATTTGCATTTTCCTGTTGACTAAGGATGTTGAACATTTCTTAGGTGCTTCTCAGCCATTCAGTATTCCTCAAGTGAGAATTCTTTGTTTAGCTCTGTAACCTATTTTTAATAGGGTTATTTGATTCTCTGGAGTCTAACTTCTTGAGTTCTTTGTATACATTTGATATTAGCTCTCTATTGGATGTAGGGTTGGTGAAGATCATTTCCCAATCTGTTGGTTGCCATTTTGTTCTAGTGACAATGTCCTTTGCCTTACAGAAGCTTTGCAATTATGAGGTCCCATTTGTCAATTCTTGATCTTAGACCATAAGCTATTGGTGTTCTGTTCAGGAAATTTCCCCCTATGCCCATGTACTAGAGGCTCTTCCCCACTTTCTTTTCTATTAGTTCCAGTGTATCTGGTTTTCTGTGGAAGTCCTTGATTCATTTGGACTCGAGCTTTGGACAAGGAGAGAAGAATGGATCTATTTGCTTCCTTCTAACTGCTAACTGCCCGTTGAACCAGCACCCAGTTGTTGGAAATGCTGTCTTTTTTTTTTCACTAGATATTTTTAGCTCCTTTGTCAAAGATCAAGTGACCATAAGTATGTGGATTCTTTTCTGGGTCTTCAATTCTATCCCATTGATCCACTTGCTTGTCACTATACTAATACCATGAAGTTTTTATCATGATTGCTCTGTAGTAAAACTTGCGTTCAGGGATGGTGATTCTGCCAGAAGTTATTGTGTTGTTGAGAATAATTTTTGCAATCATGATTTTTTTTTGTTATTCCAGATGAATTTGGAAATTGCTCTTTCTAACTCTTTGAAGAATTGATTTGGAATTTTGATAGGGATTTCATTGAATCTGTAGATTGCTTTTGGTAAGATGGCTATGTTTACTATATTAATCCTTCCAAACCATGAGCATGGGAGATCTTCCCTTTTTCTGAGATCTTTGATTTCTTTCTTCAGAGACCTGAAGTTCTTGTCATAAAGATCTTTCACTTTCTTAGTTAGAGTCACACAAAAATATTTTATATTATTTGTGACTATTGTGAAAGGTGTTTCCCTAATTTCTTTCTGAGTCTGTTTATCCTTGGAGTAGAGGAAGGCCACTGATTTCTTTGAATTAATTTTATATCCAGCTGAAATTTTTCATCAAGTTTAGGAGTTCTCTGGTGGAATTTGTGGGTCACTTAAGTATACTATCATATGATCTGCAAATAGTGATATTTTGACTTCTTCCTTTCCATTTTGTATTTTGACCTCTTTTTGTTGTCTAATTGGTCTGGTTAGGACTTCAAGTACTATATTGAACAGGTAGGGAGAGAATGGACAACTCTGTCTAGTCCGTGATTTTAGTGGGATTGCTTCAAGTTTCTCTCCATTTAGTTTGATGTTGGCTACAGGTCAGCTGTATATTGCTTTTATTATGTTAAGGTGTGGGCCTTGAATTCCTGATCTTTCCAAGACTTTTTTCCTGAAGGGCTGTTGGATTTTTGTCAAATGCTTTCTCAGCACCTAATGAAATGATTATGTCATTTTTTTCTTTGAGTTTGTTTATATAGTGGATTACATTGATGGATTTCTTTATATTGAACCATCCCTGCATCACTGGGATGAAGCCCACATAATCATGATGGATGATCATTTTGATGTGTTCTTGAATTTGGTTTGCAAGAATTTTATTGAGTATTTTTGCCTCAGTATTCATAAGGGAAATTGGTCTGAAGTACTCATTTTTTGTTGAGTATTTGTGTGGTTTAGGTATGAGAGTAACTGTGGCTTCATAGAATAAATTGGGTACTGTTCCTTCTGTTTCTATTTTGTGGAATAATTTGAAGAGTCAATACTCTACAATTGATGTTCTATTGTAACTTGCCTTCATTCAAAATGTCTGAAAGGACTCATTGCATGTCCACATCATTGCATCAGTAAAGACTCTGTTAGGTCTTTTTTGAAGGTCTGATAGAACTCTGTACTAATCTCATCTAGTACTGGGCTTTTTTTTGGTTGGGAGACTATTGATGACTGTTTCTACTTCTTTAGGGGATATGAGACTGTGTAGATCATTTATCTCAACCTGATTTAACTTTGGTACCTGGTATCTGACTATAAAATTATCCATTTCATTTATATTTTCCAGTTTTATTGAGTAGAGGCTTTTGTAGTAGGATCTGATGATTTTTTGGATTTCCTCAGTTTCCATTTTTATATCTTTCTTTTAGTTTCTGATTTTGCTAATTTGGTTACTGTCTCTTTACATTCTGGTTAGTTTGGCTAAGGGTTTGTCTATCTTGTTGATTTTCTCAAAGAACCAGCTCCTGATTTTGTTAATTCTTTATATAGTTCTTTTTGTTTCTACTTGGTTGATTTCAGCCTTGAGTTTGATTATTTCCTGCTTCCTCCTCTTGAGTCTATTTGCTTCTTTTTGTTCTAGAGCTTTCAGTTGTGCTGTCAAGTTGCTAGTGCATTCTCTGTCCAGTTTCTTTTTGGAGGCACCCTGAGCTATGAGTTTTTCTCTTAAGACTGCTTTCATTGTGTCCCATAAGTTTGGGTATGTTGTGGCTTCATTTTCATTAAACTCTAAAAAGTCTTTAATTTCTTTCCTTATTTGTTCCTTGTCCAAGTTATCAATGAGTAGAGTGTTGTCCAGCTTCCAAGTGTATGTGAGCTTTCAATTTTTTATTTTGTTATTGAAGACCAGCCTAGATCTGTGGTGATCTGATATGATACATGGGATAATTTCAATCT
This sequence comes from Montemys delectorum, assembly GCA_019843815.1. Lineage (NCBI taxonomy): Eukaryota > Metazoa > Chordata > Mammalia > Rodentia > Muridae > Montemys > Montemys delectorum. Next base: position 15,532 of record JADRCD010218398.1, on the reverse strand, counting down.
CCTTGTATCTGTTGAGGCCTGTTTTGGACTGATTATATGGTCAATTTTGGGAAAGGTACCATGAGGTGCTGAGAAGAAGGCATATTCTTTTGTTTAAGGATAAAAAGTTCTATAGATACCTGTTAAATCCATTTGGTTCATAACTTCAGTTACTCTTACTGTGGCTCTGTTTACTTTCTGTTTCCATGATCTGTGCATTGCTGAGAGTAGGGGTGATAAACTCTCCCAGTATTATTGTGTGAGGTTCGTGTGCTTTGAGCTTTAGCAAAGTTTTTTTTATGAATGTGAGTGTCCTTGCATTTGGAACATAGAGGTTCAGAATTGAGAGTTCATCTTTGTAGATTTTTCCTTTGATGAGTATGAAGTGTGCCTCCTTATCTTTTTTAATCACTTTAGGTTAAAAGCTGATTATATTTGATATTAGAATGGCTACTCTAGCTTGTTCCATGGGACTACTGGCTTGGGAAATTGTTTTCCAACCTTTAACTCTGAGGTAGTGTCTGTCTTTGTCACTGAAGTGGGCTTCCTATATGCAGCAAAATGACTGTTTACATATCCAATCTTAGTCTATGTCTTTTTACTGGGGGATTGAGTCCATTGATATTAAGACATATTAAGGAAAAGTGATTGTTGCCTCCTGTTAATTTTGTTGTTAGAGGTAGAATTATGTTTATGTGGATATCTTCTTTCTGGCTTGTAAAAAGATTATTTTCTTGCTATTTCTAGGGTATATTTTCCCTTTGTGTTGGAGTTTTCCATATATTATCCTTTGAAAGTCTAGATTTGTGGAAATCCTGGGCTGGCATTTGTGTTCTCTTAGGGTCTATATGACATCAGCCCAGGATTTTATGACTTTCATTGCCTCTCGTGAGAAATCTGGTGTAATTCTGATAGGCCTGCCTTTATATGTTATGTGAACTTTTTCCCTTACTGCTTTTAAAATTCTTTCTTTGTTTAGTGCTTTTGGTGTTTTTATTATTATATGACAGGAGGAAGTTTTTTTTCTGATCCAGTCTATTTGGGGTTCTGTAGGCTTCTTGTATGTTCATGGACATCTCTATCTTTATGCTAGGGGAGTTTTTATCTATAATTTTGTTGAAGATATTTACTGGCCCTTTAAGATGAGAATCTTCACTCTCTTCTGTACCTATTATCCTTGGGTTTGGTCTTCTCTCTGTGTCCTGGATTTCCTGGATATTTTGGGCTAGGAGCTTTTTGCATTTTCATTTTCTTTGACTGTTGTATTGATGTTTTCTATGGTCTTTTATGCACCTGAGATTCTCTCTATCTCCTGTATTCTGTTGGTGATACTTGCATATATAAGACTCCTGACCTTTTTCCTATGTTTTATATCTCCAAGGTGGTCTCCCTTCGTGATTTCTTTATTGTTTCTACTTCCATTTTTAGATCCTGAATGGTTTTGGTCAATTCCTTTTCCTGTCTGGTTGTGTTTTCCTGTAATTCTTTAAGGGATTTTTGTGTTTCCTCTTTAAAGTCTACCTGTTTTCCTGTGTTCTCCTGTATTTCTTTAAGGGAGTTATTCATGTCCCTCTTAATGTCTTCTATTAGCATCAGGAGATGTGATTTTAAATCCAAATCTTGCTTTTCCAGTGTGTTGGGGTATACAGGACTTGCTGTTGTGTGAGAACTGGGTTCTGATGAGGCCATGTAGCCTTGGTTTCTGTTGGTAAGGTTCTTGCACTTGCCTTTTGACATCTGGTTATCTCTGGTGTTAGTTGATTTTGCGGTCTGGCTTGACCTTGTGCCTCCTGTGGACCTGTTAGTCTGTGTCAGCACTCCTGGGAGACCAGATCCCTTCTACCAGGACCTGTGCACAGAGGGCTCTGGAACAGCCCCAGCTCCTGGGTACAGATGGAGGCATGAAGGACCTTGTCCCAGCTGTTCCACAGCTTCTGTAGCCTGTGTGTTCCTGGCTGGCCCTACCTTAGGCAGTCACCAGGGAGAAAATGGAGATCTCACCTCTGAGTCTGGGAGTCAGTGCACTCCCTGGAGATGAACTCTCTCTTAGCAGGACGTGTCACAGAGGGATGTGGAATAGCTCCAGCTTCTGGGAGCAGAAATATTTTTTTAAGTTTTACTTTAGAAAAGTCACAGCTTTCTCGACATACAAATAACATGTTATATTATATTTCCACTTAAAAATGCCCTATGTTGGTTTTTAGTGTGAACATCTATGTAGCAAGGACTACAATATCATTTTAAATATTTTCATTACATTAAAAGTAAAATCTATATTTACTTCTTTGTATCTACACTCTCCTGAGCTAGAAGAGAATTATTCAATTGTATATATCTATAAATTTTATTTTATTTACATAACACATCCTACTTATCACTTGCTTAATGTGTAACCTGTAAACTTAATGCTGTATAGTGTGCTGTATATAGTACTTATTATTGTAACTATATATCAGTGCTGCTGAATATTAAATTGTATATGCATGTTGTACTAATTCATTCCTCAATCACATGACAAAAAATGTGGGGTTTTTATAGTTATGATTCTATTATTAATGCATAATTCTTTTGTAAATGACTATGTTTTTAATTTAGTATGGATTTAGGGATGTAGTTTCTGAGTTATGCATAAGATCTCCTTTACTGATGATTCTTCTCTGAGATTATATAAAGAATATCTTTATTGAACATTACCATTTATAATCATATGCTTTGTGACTTCTGAAGTTGACTTACTGATATATAATCACATTTACTTCAATCAATTATGTAGATTTGAAAGTAAAGAGATTATATTTATCCACCAAATATTTATTACAAATTATTAAGAATTATCTTCCTCCTAATGTCTAAAGTTTGCTTTTATTTTATATATGAGTCACACATTACTCACTGAAAATTTTAAACAAATAGATGCATTGTAACATCAAATCCCAGTATCCACAGGCTCATGTTAGTAAGTTCTCTCATGTGTAAATATCTTGCCATAGTAGGTTTCACTTTAAAAGCAAAAGTGGTCTCCAACCACTGATGTGGGAATCGCCAGCCAGCCTATCTCTGCATTTGCAGGGGGAAAAAAAGATAGAACCAGAAATCACTAAAGAATTTTACCTAGACCCAGAGAAACAGAGTTGAGGAGGGAAAGTAGAGGATGCACAAAACAAAAGATATGAAAACAGAAAGACACTTACTCATAGTAGGAAGGTTTCTGCAGGGGCCAATGGAATGGGAGGAGAGTTGGTGGGGGGCAATCAATGACAACAATATATGAGATTACCACAGAGAAGTTTATTATTTTTTATTTACACAAACACACAAACACCACCACTAACAAAAACCAGCAAGTGCTGTGGAGATGCAGTGCTGATGATGGATACAGATTGCTCACAAACTAATATCTTCTGTAGAGACTGAGAAATCATTCTGCTGGTTAAGAGCACTGGTTGCTGTTCCAGAGGACGGGGGCTCCATCTGAAGCACATACATGGTATCCCTTAATTGTCTGTAACTACAGTTCATAGAGATCTGATCCCCTCCCCTGGCCTCCAGTATACTGAATGCATGTGATACATAGACAACATACAGTTGAAATTCTCATACACAAAAATAAGAATGCAAAAAAAAAAATTCTGCAAATTGAGTAAATCTAAGATGATAATATCTATAACACTTGGAACTGCATATTTTGAAACAGTGACAGAGGTTCTATTTCTTTTTTATAAAATTATATAACATGGAGATGTGATGATGTGTGATATCTTTAAGCATATCCATCTGACCCTGTACTATTTTGACTAATAATGCCAATGGTATGACAAAGTAGTGCCTTCTTCTTAGGTACTTGAAATATAACTGAAAGTTTTAGCATGATCCTTTGACATTCAGTCACATGATGTCAAAGAGATGGCTCAGTGGGTTAAGGCACTTGCTGCTAAGTCTGCTTTTAGTCACCAGGGCCTGTACTGTAGGAGACAGCCTACAATCAGGCATGTGCCTTTGACCTTCACACAAATGCTACAGCATGTGTGTCAGCTCTTCCTGCTATTTGTCACACAAAATAAATATTTTTTTAAAGATGAAATAATTTACTGTCATTAAAATTGACAATAAAATGTGGAAATGTCTAACAACTCAGGTACAAAATCATCTAGGAATTTACTAAAAAAAAAAAAAAAAAAAGGTTCCAATAATGACACACTTCTAAATTCAAAATAAAAGCATTTATATATTTTTTCCTACCAAGATTTCTCAAGGTCAGAAAATTGTCTTAACCTAAGTTAATATATGATGATGATGTGTCTCAGAGTCCCTTGCTTTTAAGAAACTAAATTTAATTGAATTTTATCTAATAAAGTCTTCATTCATTTTTCTGAAAGGGCTGTTATTTATTTCAAATACCTTTCAGAGAGAAGCAGACAATATTCCCCTTTGCTTTAGAAGGGATTCTCGTTTCTGTTGAAACTTTTTTCTTCTTCTGTGCTCCAGTTGAAAATATAGTAACCAATCCTAATAACACTGCTTAGTGTTAAAACACTTTTCTTGGAGTACTCTACTGTGGTTTTAAATGTTCTTACTGCTGTTAGGAGCAAGCTGTGAAGTGGCATGCTTTAAAGTGCCTCTAAAATAGGAGCCTCAAATGGCCGCATTGTTTAAAGAATTTCATCCAAGGACACATAAAAAGTCCTGACTTTCTCCTCCTGAATTGAATCTTTTATTTGATTATTTACTATGGTCATAATGAAGCATAAGACAGAGAATCTTAAAATATAATTTAAAAACATTAACAGTAAAGGGACAGGCATCATTACCACTTAATACAACTATAGGAGAAATGCATATCACAAACCTCATGAAGGGCAGTATCAAAGTAGCACAGTTTGACTACAAAAGCTTGGTAGTAAGCCTCATTGCAACTGTTGAATAGCTGTGAATGTACCATGTGTCTTATTAAGAATATATGAGTCAAAACCAATACATTACTTTTGGGTACACTGAGAGTACAATAACCGTAATGTAATATGTGAACTGTTCATGAATCAGTTATTGTGCAAGCCATGATCTAATTGGTTGGCTTTATGGTAATGATTATGGTGATAATTATATAGAAAGAGCCCTTCCTTTTCATGAGTGGCTAACTCTGGGTCAAAGATTTTGCTAAGCATGTTATTTGTATTATCTCCTGGATGAAAGCACAATCAATAATATAACAGCTGGCAGTATATCAATTAATTCTTGAACTTGACAAGGGAGTTTTTACTCTATTTTACAGGTAAGAAGGAGGTCAAGGTCTGGCAATGTTATATGGCTTTTGGAAATCACAAACATAAAGTTTAAGTGGCAAAGCTAGAAACTAAATTCAAGTTGATCTGAAAGTTGCTAACTCTCCCTCTCCATATACTTCCTCTACATGTTTATCTCTTTACTGTCTAGAGATTTCTGTTTCATACCTTGACTTTTACCTTATACTTTAAACATAGGCATGAACCTCTTTTTTTTTTTTTTTAACTGAGAACAATTTTTAAGTGGTCTCCTTGGTTCTGTACAAATGAGATCAAGCAATTTGGACATGTTGAGGCAAGAATCTTCCTCAACATCTGTGATATATTAGGAAAGATAATAAGGTTTGTAGATCTTTGAGATTTTGATCTTTCAACTCAACCTGAAATTTGAACCATCTATTTTTTTTAAATACCTAGAGAAAAAATTTTAGTGGGTCCACTCTATAATGGAAGGGAGTGGTAATGCCCCTCTGAGATATCTCAGTCTATGAAATAAAGTCTGGTGCCAGGACAGGGTTATTATTTTTGTCAATAGGGTCCCCTATATTCTTTATCACTCAGGATATTTACAGTGATCTAGGTTATCCCCTGAAGTTGATGGTGAGACACCATAAAACAAAGATACCAAAAATTTGAGTCATACATATAGTATTAACAGTTGTCTTCCATTTTCTCATTTAGCAATATATTGGAATTCTGTTTAGAAAAGAGGTTCCACTAATTTTTCTAAGATGGGTTTCTTGCCAAAATTAATACGTTCCATAAGTAATTACATTTCATCCTGTTGCTGTGTACCTTGGTCATTCTATGTGTGACAAAAAACTAAATCACATTGGCTCAAGCACAGAAAGAGAACTGTGGCTCCTATTAATGAAATTTTCTAAATGACATTTTGATATAGATATTGTGGGCTTAGGGATTCAAATGTTAATATTCTTTCTAAATTTCTTTCTTTCTCTTCTTGGCTGTATCCTCTTTTCTATCATGGCTTAATCCTAGCCTCACACATAGTTTAGACTCATTTGGCCTCTCATTCAACATAATGTTTGAAGGTTGATGTCACGTACATGTGCACATCCTCCAAAAGTTCAGTGTGCAACCATGTCTTCATTCAGTCTTGCAAGCACCAGGAAAGCTCTGGTGGGTGTGAAACTTAGGAGGAGGGCAGAATTGCTGGATGCTAGAAACAGGGTACTGATCAGCTTCTTTCACAAGACTCACTACAGGAAACAAGGGTACCCTGCCCAAGGAACTAGGCTCAACATACTAGATGCACTGTCACCCTAGGAGTGACCCTCACCCATTATTTCATATATGAAAATGTGGGGTAGAGAATGGATTGATTGGTTTCCTGGTTGCAAATTTCTATGATTTTAACAAGCCATTCTGGAATTCTAAAATAGTCACAGCCTTAGAAGTTGAACATAGTGTTGGAAACTAGCAGAAAATGGTTACAAAGACCCTCACTGACTTCCTGAACCCAATGAGGATAATATTAGCCAAAATACTCAACAGAATGGAGATAGAACCTGAAGAAACCACAGACACACCCTGTAGACAGGCATGGCCCCCAGTTGAAGGTAGGGGCCACTCACCTATCTCAAAAATTTTAATCCAGAATTTTTTCCTATCTAAAGTAAATGCAATGAAAAAACATGGAGCAGAGACTGAAGAAAAGGCTATGTAGAGACCTCTCCACCTTAGGATCCATCCCATCTGCAGACACCAAACCCCTACATTATTGCTGATGCCAAGAACTGTTTGCAGACAGGAGCCCTGTAGGGCAATACTATGAGAGGCTCTGACAGCACCTGACTAAGAGAGATGCAGACACTCACAGCCAATCATGGGACAGAGGTCAATGGAAGGGGTAGGAAAGGACTGAAGGAGCTGAAGGGTATTGCAACTCCATAGGAAGAATAACAATATCCAACTAACCAGACCCCTCAGAGCTCTCAGAGACTAAACCACCAACCAAAGAGTATACATGGATGGGTCCATGGCTCCTGCTACATATGTAGCAGAGGATTGCCTTATCTGGCATCAATGGGAAGAGAAACACTTGGCCCTGTGGAGGCTTATTGTCCCAGGGAAGGGGATACTAAAGGGATTATGTAGAAGTGGGTAGGTGGGTGGGGGAACACTCTCCTAGAGGCAAAGGGAAACAGGGATGTGTTGGGAGTGGGTTTCTAGAGAGAGACCAGGAAGTAGAACAACATTTGAAATGTAAATAAATAATCAATAAAAAAATACTTATTTGGAACATCTGTCACCTGGAGCAACTGGGACCTGTGGGACCAGGCACACAGGAACTCCGCCAGCAGAGTGGCTCAGATTCCTTCCCGTCTCTCTAGGCTGATGTCCTAAGCCAACCTTGGGTGTAATCTCTGCAGCCAGTCCAACAACACCCAGAGGAAGCTCCACTCCCAGGTGCTCTGACACTCTCAGGATCAGAGGTGAGGAGGACCCAACATCTGTCCCAACACTGGGAGTAACTGGGACCAGTGGGACTAGGCACTCAGGAACTCTGCCAGCAGAGTGGCTAAGGTTCCTTCTAGTCTCTCTGGGCTGGTGTCCTGAGCAGACCTTGGGCCCAGGCTCCACAGCCAGTCCCACAACACCCAGAGAAAGCTGCTGTACTCACAGGTGCTCTAACAAGCCCAGGATCACAGGATTCCATAATCACAGGATCACAGAGAAAGCCTGACTCTGAGGAGTTCTGATACAACCAGGATAACAGGAAGGACTGACTCCAGTCAGATTTAGCAAGGGCAGGTAGCACTAGAGTTGGCGGGGGCATGGGCAAGCATAAGAAAATAAACAACACAAACCAAGGTTACTTGGCATCATCAGAACCCAGTTCTCCCACCATAGCAAGTCCTGGACACACCCTCACACCGGAAATGCAAGATTCAGATCTAAAATCACTTATCGTGATGATGATACAGGACCTTAAGAACGACATAAATAGCACTCTCAAAGAAATACAGGAGAACACAGGTAAAGAGTTAGAAGCTCTTAAAGAGGAAACACAAAACTCCCTTAAAGACCTATAGGAAAACACAAACAAACAGGTGAAGGAAATGAGCAAAACCATCCAGAATCTAAAAATGGAAATAGAAACAATAAAGAAATCAGAAAGAGAGACAACCCTGGAGATACAAAACCTAGGAAATAAATCAGGAGTCATAGATGCAAGCATCACCAACAGAATACAAGAGATTGAAGAGAGAATCTCAGGGGCCGAAGACACCATACAAAACATTGACACAACAGTCAAAGAAAATGCAAAAAGCAGAAAGCTCCTTACCCAAAACATCCAGGAAATCCAGGACTCAATGAGAAGACCAAACCTAAGGATAATAGGTATAGAAGAGAATGAAGACTCCCAAGGTAATGGGCCAGTAAATATCTTTAACAAAATTATAGAAGAAAACTTCCCTAACCTAAAGAAAGAGATGCCCATGAACATACAAGAAGCCTACAGAACTCCAAATAGACTGGACCAGAAAAGAAATTCCTCCCATCACATAATAATAAAAACACAAAATTCACTAAACAAAGAAAGAATTTTAAAAGCAGTAAGGGAAAAAAAGGCAAGTAACATATAAAGGCAGGCCTGTCAGAATTACGTCAGACTTCTCACCAGAGACTATGAACTCTAGAAGATTCTGGGCAGATGTCATACAGACCCTATGAGAACACAAATGCCAGCCCAGGCTACTATATCCAGCAAAACTCTCAATTACCATAGATGGAGAAAACAAGATATTCCATGACAAAACAAAATTTACACAATATCTTTCCACAAATCCAGCTCTACAAAGGATAATAGATAGAAAACAGCAACATAAGGAGCAAAATTACACCCTAGAAGAAGCAACAAAGTAATCTTTCAACAAATCCACACAAATCTAATTCCATCTCTTACAACAAAAACAACAGGAAGTGACAATTACCTTTTCTTAATATCTTAATATGAAAATTAATATTACCAACATATCCTAAGTGATTGAAATCCAAAAATGTGAGGAATTAGAAATTTGTTGATTGTCGTCCAATGGTCTCTCTAATTTGGTAATTGGAGAAATAGGTCCAATATTGTACAATCTATATATACTTACAGCTTGTTTGTGACAGTGTCTTGCTGGGTACAACATAAGGGTCTTGAAATCTTGTTTCTCCTACGTCAGCCTCTCTATTAGTAGTATTGTTTATTTCATGTTTTTACACTATACCATGGTTTTCAGAACAGGTTATATACTTCAAAAGTATTTATATATCCAAGGGAGACATAGACAAATAACTTGGGAGGTGGTTTGTAGAAAGAGAACAACAAAGAGTGAGACCGAATGCTTTGCTTGACATTTGTAACTCTTGTATCAAGTTTGAAGAAGAGGACTTTACAAATTACTCTTTCACTGAGATGAATGCTTTTCCAAAATATAACAGCCAATGAACCAGATTCTTACCGACACCTAATGTCTGTGCCACCCTCCAAGCAGAACCATTATTCATTGAAACAGTTGGTGAATGACTTTATGGATAGACTATCTTAATACACACACCATTTCTTAAATGAATGTAACCTGTTCTCTGTGGCCTGAGAATAAAGTCACTCATTCAAGTCAAATAGTTTTGACCATAGCAGGAAGTCTGTATCCAAAAATTGTGCCTACAATTCATTCCTTGGCACAACAGAACTGTCAACTCTCAGCTTAGCTATGATGGAGGTAAAATCCTTTAGTGATATGAGGGTCATTGAAATACAGCCTTATTACAATGAAATCCAATGTCTAAAAATTGTTCTTATTTTGGGCTTGTACCACAGTAAGAGCCAAGGTTTTAAACTCTACTAAATACAAAACAAACAAGCAAAAAGACTTTATATATTTATGTTCATTTAAGAAAATACTAGTAGTGATGTATTATTTTGAAATATACAGTTAATATGTTTGGAGTTATTTAAAATTTATACTGAGAAAATGTATGTATTTTCAGTATTGCTGTAGACAAGCATCTATACAACACTGTTAAATTGATTGTTGTTTTATATCAAACTATTTTATAATACTCATTTTTATTGTTATAACATGTTATAAATTTTAAGGAATATGACAAAAAAGATATTGTAGATATTGAAGAGGGGGTGTCTGGTAGGAGTTGGGGTACAAAAGGTAAACAAGAATGTGATTTAATTCTATTTACTTAAAATGTGTTTTTAAATGTTAACAAATTCAGACAAATTGAAATCATGTAACTTTTCTCATCATAATGCAATATAAGTTAAAAAAATTCTTATTTGCCAAAAAATCCTCTTTAGTAGTTTGCAGGCTTAACATACATTATTTTTCCTATAGTTATTGCCACAAAGAGTTATAAAAAATTTCCTGCAATTAAAAGCTCATAAATAAATATGTTGACCAAAATGGTCACTTTCCAATGTGAGTGCTGATTGGGAAAGCTAGGAGGTAAGGTAGAAATGTTCTCTTGTTTGTCAAGTATAAAAAAATGTTGAATTCTTGTACATGAACAGTACAATGCATTCCATATGTATCTTCTTTTTTTATTTTGCCATATGTATCTTCTAATCATTAAAATATATTAAATTTGCCTTTGTATGCTTATATCAGGCTTATCCCAAATGCCTTTTACACTTGTCACTGAAGGAAAGTGATAAAAAAATCATAAGAGGCTATTAGTATTATCAATGTAGAAGATAATATTCTGTTTCTACTCTGATACCTTATTTGGTATCAGCCAACATCTCATTTCCATGAGAAGAAAGTCAAATTTTAACTAGTTCATGTTTTAGATGATGTTAATATTTCTAAAAATAATACAATCTCACATTCAAGTTGAAATAAGTGGATATACAGGTACGTGAAACTTGCAGTCTACACTTTATGGTCTTGAAGACCACAATACCACTGACGTACAGCATAGTAATAAGGTGTCATGTCAGAAATCTCAGGCATACTCTAGTCCTATATGCAGCCTACTAGTATGGTCATAAATGGTCACAACTCTATGAGAAAACTTCCATGCAGAATTTGTTTTATATTCATTATTATTCTTTTTGAGTAACAAAAATTAAGGATATAATTGAATTATACAAAGGGGAATTGTAATGTTCTACAAATACTGACCTCATTTCTGTTTCTTGTTCTTAATAATTACATTTTTTGTTTAAAAATGTAAGTCTTGTTTAGTTATAGTTTAGGGTGCAGGCGTGCATGTCCCAGTGAGGTCATATAACAACTTTATGAAGATGCTTGTCTCTTTCCATGTTTACATGGGATCTGGAGACTGAATGCATGTCTTCACACTCAGTGACAAGCACCATTATTTGAAGAGTTGTCTCACTGGCCAAACCTCCCAAGTCAGGGGAAGAGTCTGGATGAAGCCTACCAGCATCTGAAAATAAAAACAAAGCCAGATGGCAAGGGATATAGTTAATATACTGAGAGTCTGCATCTGGGTCCAAAAAAATGGAGATAGAATATAATACCAGATAGAGGCTAAAGAATGTAGTGGCGGCTCATTATAACCATGGGGAATGGAAAATAAATATGACGTGTTGGTCTATGCCCCATGACTGTTTGGGGGAACAAAAACATACCAGCATGGAAGCTTCTTTCTTTATTGATTCTAAAAATCAAGCTACAGTTTAGATGTGCTATATTCAGAAAATACAGAACAACAACAACAAAAAAAATAGTGAGAGATATCGTATGACTGACATGAAAATAGTCACTCCAATCTCTGGTGGTGTAGAGTTTTTGTTTTTGTTTTTGCTTTTTCTTGTTTGCTTTTTTTGTTTGTTTACATTTTTGAAGTATATGGTGCATGCTAACCCTGGACCTGTAGATATACGAAAACAAATTTGCAAAATATGACAACTTATTGTAAGTAAGGATTTACTTTTGCATTTTGAAACAGCTTGAAATGTTGAAGTAGACAGCTATGCATAAGAAGGGAAACAGTGGCATGTCAATGGACTCAATGAGTTAGATTCATGCTGAGGAGAAGGCAAGACTCAAAGGCTCAGATTGCTTAAGGAGATGAAACAATTATCAGAGCAGGAGTTTGTAAGAGCTCATGAATTAAGAAACATAAAACTTTGGGAGAGATTTTTATGTTAGCTGTTTTCTATGTTTCAAAATAAATCTTTTAATTTTTACCAAGTAACTGTATACAGTTTATAAATAAAGCAGAGTTGATACTTTAATTCTTTCAGCTGAAATGTACCTTCACATTCCTGCTTTCCTGATTGTTCATTATTTACTAATTTCTGACCTGCACACCTATAGTCATACTCCTTTCTCATTTGATGTTATTACAAAATTATAAAAGAAAAGTTTTGTACACTGAAGAAAAATACTGTACTTGAATATATTCATTCTTTGTAGCATCTCATGATATGAATAATTTTCTATCAGATTTTTTGGATCCCTACCAATTGTCTTAGAACTTGTTTACTGAGTAAAACATGGCATAAAAACTTTCCCACTTCAATTTCCCCTCATAGGACACTTATTTTTTCAATTTTGATTTAAATAAACTAACTATTCTGTGTTGTAATATAAATGTTCAGAAAGAGTATACAGATGTCACTAGGGAGTGATTTGCCATTGAGAGGTTTTGGCAGACTGAAAATTACATAATAAAATGTTCTTTTTATTCTCTCATAATATTATACATATATGATATTAGGTCATTTTATGTCAACAGTACAGGACATCCCACATAATTTATGAAGAAAAGAGGTGTTTGTTGTTTGATTGATTAGTTTGGTTTTGATAGCTCAAGGTTCTGAAAGCCTAAAAGCATGATGACAACATCTATTCTGAGACATCCAGGATCATGATGTGAAAAAGAATCTCATTGGCCAGACAGAGCAAAAATTTCTGTAGTTATACTAGATCAGCTGTGATGGTGGGACCCTCATGGTCTAGTTGCCCCTTAAGGATCCCACTTGGTCCTAGTTCTAGATGTAACCCAATGTGAATTTTTATTTCAGCCAAGACCTGAAGAGACACTTATAGTCTAGCATGTCTCCACCTTAGCAGTGAACACACACTAATATTATACTGATAATATGAAGATACTTTTATTTCTATTTTGACTATAATTCATGCTTACTTATAGTAAACACAATTTATAATGTATTATCTCCAGTAATTCTAGCCCTATTATTTCCTTTAAGCATTTACTGCATTTTCTGCTGGGAAAGGTGTCTTATGTACTTCAGGCTGGATGTGTACATGAGGGTGATCTTGAGCTTCTAATTTTCTTGCTTTTCTCTCCCAATTACTGTGATTATGGGTGTGCAATTTTATGTAGTTTACATACTGCTGGGAATCAAACCCAGAGTTCTGTGCATGCTACATAAGCACAATGCTGACTTAGCTACTTGCCTGGCTCTGACTTATGACATTTTCATGACACAGTAACCTATAGATTCTAAAATCTGTCTTCTTGGTGTTTGAGCATCCTTACTTAAAAAAAAATTACTTGAATATACTACAAGGTGAATGTTAGATTCTCACTTGAAATTCAAATATCATAGAAAGGGATTTTTGATTTTGAATACTTTTATAAACATTACACAGACATATACACAGACACACAGATATATGCACACATGTGCACCCCTCCACACAAATTTTCCTGACTATTGGTATTCAAAGTTTTGAGGCAAAAATATAATTATATATTTAATATTTATGTGATATGTATTTATCATTTTAAGTTACACAAACAAAAGATAGTAAACACAACATCAGAGAACTCTATGAAATATTTCCGTGTCAGCTCACATTAAATTATTACCTTTCCTCCCATACAATTTTCCATGGTAAAATTCTTAGCTATCATCCTACAAACATTTCAATTGTACAAATTACAGATTATTGTATAAAACAAAACCAAAATAATAAAATATTTTTTCCCTTTTCTGTTGAGTGTGAGGATAGGTGAAAGAACACTAAGAACATAGAAAACATTCATTATTGTTCAACATGGAGAGCCGCCGGACAGGGAAATTAAAGTAAGAGAGTGTAAAAAGGTAGCAGCAATATCTTCAAAGTCAGCCACACTCCTGTGCAGTGGAAGAGGCACCCAAGAGGAACAGAATCTTAGAAGGTCCCTCATGTTGATCTTGCTTTCCCCAGCTGGAGCAGCAAGATAAGATGACAACATAAAATAGTTCTGACAAACCAAACAACAGATAAGTAAATAGGTGGTGGCAATACAGCCATATATGACACTGATAAAAGGCAGATCTTAACATCTTTGTGATTTTAAGCCCATCTATAATTTTAAATAAAACTGAATATATGCATGCAGTATCAGCTAATGATTAGATATGTGTGTATATTTCATCATTCTTAGTTGGGCTTATGCATACACATGAATCCATTTTAGTGCCTCCAGGAAACAGTTTTCTGGATCCTTGAGTGTACAGTACCTTACTGTTGCCTGTTGTCAGTTTATTATGCAATAACACCAGAACTTCAACCTCTTGTACAACTTAACTGTGCCCAAGAGTAGGGTTAGATACAAGTCACAAAGAATCATGAATTTATGTTACACACACACACACACACACACACACACACACACACACACACACACACCTCTTTCTTTGTATTTTCAAACTGACTTATCAAGTTCATGTATAATTTCTTTCATTTGGTTCATATTGATGAAGTCTATTGTTTTAAAATTTCACTGGGTATAAATTTTTTCATACAAAGAATTTGAGCTTTTAAAAATCACTTTCATATCTTTGGTACATTTCTCTGTAAGTGTACTAAAATTTCTTTTGCTATTATAATAAATCACCACAAATTTAACTGTTAAAAAAAAAATAAGCTGCTTTGTCTGACCTCAGTGGGAGAGGATGCACATAGCCTCACAGAGACTTGATGTCCAAGTAGGGGGACACCCTGGGTGATGCCAACCTTGAGAGGAAAAGTGGAGGGGAGATGGGGCAGGGATTGTGGGAGAGGATAACTGGGGGGGGGGGTGAGTGAATAAGTAAAAAAAATAATAAGCTTTTAAAAATGAAAAAAAAATTCTTCTCATTAAATACATGAAAGAAAAAAAAACATTTCTGTTTCATTGAAACCCTTTAAAAACTGCTTTTAAATCATCTGTCTGGAAACTAGAATATAAATTCAGTACTATTTCCCTGATATTACTAAATTAAAAATAACAAGAAGGAGGAGGAGGAGGAGGGGAAGGAGGAGAAGGAGAAGGAGAAGGAG
>JADRCD010218397.1:0-17383 GCA_019843815.1 Montemys delectorum | reverse complement strand
GCAGAGAGAGAGAGAAGAGAGAGAGGGAGAGAGAGAAAGAGGTGATGGTTCATGTATCAATCAAATAGAAATCTACATAACTAATCAAAACCATATTTCTGGCTGGCGGTGTGGCCAGCATGCACAGGGAGGAATACCTAAAGCCATGTGGGAAGGTGTTGAATCCATGCCTACGCTTTTAGAGGTGACATGTCCTTCTCCATGTCTCCCTGACTAGCAGCTCACTCAGGTCACTATCTCTTAGATGTAAAATCGTGTCTCTTCAATATCTTTTCCTGATGTGCTAGCAGGTTTTAAAATGTCTTCCAGTGATCCCTACCTGCCAATATTCATACCCGAGTGCAATACCCTCCCATACCAAGTAAATCTGCCATGTTTAAACAATCAGATATCATGGAAATGGCTATATGTAACCTCTGTCTTAGTCAGGGTTTTTATTTTTGCACAAACATCATGACCATGAAGCAAGTTGGGGAGGAAAGGGTTTATTTAGCTTATTTTCACATGGCTGTTTATCACAAGGAAGTCAGGACTGGAACTCAAGCAGGTCAGGAAGCAGGAGCTGATACAGAGGCCATGGAGGGATGTTCCTTACTGGCTTGCTTCTCCTGGCTTGCTCAGCCTGCTCTCTTATAGAACCCAAGACTTTTAGCCCAGGGATGGCACTACTCCTTTGATCACTAATTGAGAAAATGCCCCACAGCTGGATCTCATGGAGGCATTTCTCCAACTGAAGCTCACTTCTCTGTGATAACTGCAGCCTGTGTCAAGTTGACACACAAAACTAGCCAATTGACCCCTTGTCAACTTGACACACAAATACATCACTATTAAGCCTCAACCCTTATGTTCTTATTCATCTCCAAGATTTAAAGTCCCACAGTCTTTACATATTAAAAGTTCAATCAATTTAAAATGTCCAATATCTTTTAAAATTCAAAGTCTCTTAACTGTGGGCTCCACTAAAATACATTCTTTCTTTAAGAGGGAAAAATATCAGGGCACAGTCACAATCAAAAGCAAAACCAATGTCTGGGATCCAACTCACGATCTTCTGGGCTCCTCCAAGGGCTTTGGTCACTTCTCCAGCTCTGCCCTTTGTAGCACACATCTTTATCTTCTGGGCTCCAGATGCCTGTACTCCATTGCTGCTGCTGTCCTTGGTGGTCACTGTATGGTACTGGCATTCTCAAAGCACTGCTGTAACTAGGCTTTACCAGTAGCCTCTCATAGACTGTCTTCACAGTGCCAAGCCTCAACTCTTTTGCATGACACCTTCAGTCCTGGGCCATGAATTGCAAACTGAGGCTGCACCTTTACCAATGGCCTTCCATGGCCTCTCACTGCTGAGTCTCAGCTGCTCTCCATGACCCCTTCATGCTGTCAAAACCAGTACCACCTGGGTGACTCTTACACATTACCAAGTCCTGCTGCAGCACAAGGTACAACCTTGGCTATCTCTGGAACACAACCTCTTAGTGCTCTTAGAAAACACTCCCCAGAAGATGTCACCTCAATGATGCTGGTCTCTTCTTAATCACCGCTAATTTCTTAGCTCCAGCTAACCAGCATCAATAGTCTCAGCAATGCAAAGTTTTCATTTTAGTAGTTCTGGTATCTTGTTAATCACAGCTGATACTTCAGCCCCAGCTAATCAGAACCACAGAATCTTCACAATCAAAACAACATGGCTCTGATAAGAGTCTTTAATTTTCCCTCTGAAATTTCACAAGCCAGGTCTCCATCTTCTGCACTGTTCTCAATATTATCTTCCAAGCTCCTACAGAATATCCCACATAGTTCTTAACAACCAGTGACCGCTCTTTTATTACAAAGTTCCAAAGTCCTTCCACAGTCCTCTCCAAAACATGGTCAGGTTGTCACAGGAATACCCCACTCCTGGTACCAATTTGTCTTAGTCAGGGTTTCTATTCCTGCACAAACATCATGACCATGAAGCAAGTTGGGGAGGAAAGGGTTTATTTAGCTTACTTCCACATGGCTGTTTATCACAAGGAAGTCAGGACTGGAACTCAAGCAGGTCAGGAAGCAGGAGCTGATGCAGAGGCCATGGAGGGATGTTCCTTACTGGCTTGCTTCTCCTGGCTTGCTCAGCCTGCTCTCTTATAGAACCCAAGACTTCCAGCCCAGGGATGGCACTACCCCTTTGATCACTAATTGAGAAAATGCCCCACAGCTGGATCTCATGGAGGCATTTCTCCAACTGAAGCTCACTTTTCTGTGATAACTCCAGCCTGTGTCAAGTTGACACACAAAACTAGCCAGTACAACCTCCAAGGTGAGGTTGGAGTAAGATACTGTGAGTCCATTTTCAGATTGCTATTAATAACTCTAGAGCAATGGTTCTCAACCCTCCTCATGCTGCTACTGTTAAGGATCATAACATAAATATCTGTGTTTTCCTATGGTCTTAGGCGACCCCTGTGAAAGGGTCTTTTGACCCCCAATGGGGTCGTGATCCACAGGTTGAGAACTATCACTCTAGAGGAAACCAGCAGCCACACCTCAAGAAGACTCAAGTATTCCTATGGAAGGCTCCATGTGGCCAAGAGCAGAAGGGTCATATCGATATCAATGCAGTACCAAGAACAGGCGTGCAAATGTGCTGTGGTAGAAGTGGATCCTCTGGCATCCATCCAGGCATCAGATGACCAAGCCACAGCTGAAATGTCAACTGCATGCTCATGACAGACCCAGAGTAGAAGCATGTTAAACTCATCCCAAATTCCTAGCCCTCAGAGCGGCGTGAGATCCATACATCTTACTGACTTCAGAAGTCTTGAGGTAACACAGACACAAAGATACCTAATATACTGAGACCCTTCACTGTCTGTGTCATGGCTCTAGACCTTTGACCTATACCAGGGGGTCCAAAGAGGGCAGAGCTCTTCCCATAGAGTAGCAGTTTTCAATGTGTGGGTCGAGACTCCTTTGAGGGTCGTATGTCAGATATCCTGCATACTAGATATTTATATTACAATTCACAAGAGTAGCACAGTTGCAGTTATGAAGTAGCAACAAAAATAAATGTATGACTAGGGGCACCACTGTATAAGGGTTCACGATAAAGGGTTAATTTTAGTATTAGGAAGGTTGAGGACCACAGCCATAGAGGTAAGCGTGCCTTTGTGGCCTTTCCCACAGAGCACATTTGACTTGGGTTCTGGTAGGACTGATCTAAGACCTAGAATAAGTCACTCTGGTAGAAGAAACTAGGGACCCAGCTCACAGGATGAGCATATGCCCAGGGACTTGGGAAGACCATAATGATGAGAAGAGAGGGCACTTCTGGTTAAGGGAGACACACATCTGTTTATGAGCCCCATCACCCTGTTGTACTAGCACAACTGTCCCTTGGATACTGTCATGACAACCAGCAGAGCTGCCAGCCACCTCTACAGCATCTATACATCTGAGACAGCTAACTCCATTCTCTCTTATGGTCTTCTTTAAGGCCACAATGACAGTAGATTTTTATTACACCCATTTCACAGATGGGAATAATGGGACTCTGGAACATTAAGGGAGAAGTTTGCCAAAACCCTCTAGGTAATCAGCCAAGGTTTGAACCTGAACAGTCTGGCTCCAGGAGCTCCGTATAAGGAGACTGGGAGGGCTGGAGCTCAGTGGTTAGGAGCACTGACTGCTCTTCCAAAGGTCCTGAGTTCAAATTCCAGCAACCACATGGTGGTTCACAACCACCCGTAATGAGATCTGATGCCCTCTTCTGGGGTGTCTGAAGACAGCTACAGTGTACTTACAGATAATAAATAAATAAATCTTTTTTTTTTTTTTTTAAAGGAGACTGGGAAACATTAGAGAATGGGGGTCCTCAGCAAGACTCCCCCCCCCCCAGAAGTCCCGCCTCTGAGGCTCAACTTGTTCTATCCAGCACCTAGTGGAGTGCTCTGGCTGGAGGGCGTGCTTTCTGAGGTGCTGAGGTGCCTGTAGGCCCGAGGCTGACTCTGTCTGCTGCTTCTGTACTCCCCTGGCTTTGGCTCTCTATGTGTATCTGGGCCTACCACACTGTCCTTATAAAGGGACTGAGTGAGATGTCAGCTAGAGACTTGAACTGAGTTACCTCATTGTGTTTTCAGGGTCTCCTAGTTTACCCCAATACAACTGTGCCTATGTCTAAGAGCCGAGGCCTGCAGTCCCTGAGGTGGACACAGGGTGTGAGGGACATAGATCCTGGTGTCATCTGTACTATGGACAAGAGGGTTGGGCCTAGAATGTGAGCATCCCAAGTTCTAAGCCTATTTCCTTGGGGGGGGTTACAACTCCCCCCTTATTAAGGTACCAATCCCTCACTAAGGAGTCTCGGTGTCTGTATCTTGGTGTTGCCAGCAGTGTGAGTGTCATAGCTCCTGTGGTCCTCAGTCTTTGTGGTGCCCTGGGTGTGGTCCCCAGGCCTGAGTAGATCTTAATGTTGGAGAAAGACAAAGTGACAGCTATAGGAGATGACCCATGGTTCTGCAGAACATCAGAAAGTATCCACCCCTACAGGTCTAGGTTGACAGTGGGCTTGCAGGGGAGCCAGGGAATGACTGGGGCAGTTCCAGGCTCAGTGCTTAGAGGCCCCATAGGGGTGGGTACACAAGGATCCTGGACATGCCATGTCTGCTCTTGTGGTCTATATCTCCAAAATTGAGAGAGTGGTGGACACTTAGCTAGAATCTTCCCAGTAGGAGCACTTGCAGTTGTCAGTGAAGGCTTCAGCTCCCAAAGTCAATGTTTAATCATGGCCCAAACCCAGGAATGCCGTATCTGGGACATGCAATTACAGGGGGTTGAGTTACAGGCCGGGTGCTGGCAAAGGCTCTATAGCAGGAGATAAGAAGGTGGCACCAGGAAGGGTTGTGTGTGTGTGCTAAATGGTGAGCTCCCAGCACACCCCTGGGCAAGCTTACAAGGCCTCCATTGTTGGGTCTGGCTCCCAGCCCATCACTAGCCACATAGGAGCTGACAAGGCAAGAAGAAACACACCCGAGTTTGTGCACATGCTATTATTCCATTCTTTTTACGTGGAAAGAGACGCACTACCAGAGCTGATGCTTTTAGAGAGCGAAGGGGTACAATGCTAGCAATCATGGCGAAGGCAGTCAGAGAGGCGGGGATGGGAGTCAAGGGGACTAAGTGGCACAGCTGGGATCAGCCAGAAGCAGGCTTAGGACAGCCAGAAGTATCCTACCGTAGAAGGAGGCCCGTGGCATCCTGTACTATAGGAGCATCCAGAGAGAAGAATGTAGCCATTCTTTTCACCAGCTTAAGTAGAGCTTGGTTAATCAAAAAAAAAAAAAAGTTTCATTTCCCCACCTAGATAGATCCTTAGGGTCCCACCATGTGCAGGCAGATACAGGGGCGGAGGAGGGCCGAGGGGAAGCTCCAAGTTGCTGGCCTTTTAGGGGAATATACATGAACATGCAGAGGTATGAATCTCTGCATCTAGTAGTACACATGATGGGTAGGACATGGGGAAGGAGGACATTAAAGTAGACAGGTAGGGCAGCCTTCGAGTCTGGGCCAGGGGTAGGGGACTGATTTGTGGTCACTAGAAACCCATTGTGTCTCCCAGCGTCTCTCCCAACCTGCAGATTCTCCATAGGAAGTTTGTCTCCATGAGCCTTAATCAGTAAAACGGGGATGTGAGACTGTTCGTGGGGCTGAGTTCTGGGGGTCAGAAGGGAAAGGGAAGCAGGTGTTGGACACAGAGCCCAGCGCAGTGGCTCCCAGCACTCCCTGAGTGAATCAGTTCTGATGATCTGCAGGGCTGACAAGGGTTAGGCGAGTTTCCCTGACAGGTGAGGAGTGTGGGTTGGCCCCAAGCTGGGGTGAAGCCTAGGGTAGGCTCCTTGGGTTGGGGGGAAGGAAGAAAATAAGGAAATTAGGTGTGCAGGAGCGCGGCCCACAATGGGAAGGCATCATTCTCTCTCACACCCGTCCACACAGAACAAGCGCCAGCCACCACGAGCACCATTTAATACCACTGCTGCGTTGCTTACACAAAGCTGGGCAGACCATGCTAAGGGTGAAGATTTCCCAGAGAATGTCAACTTGTTGACTCTGTTGCTCCGTAATAAGGGAGCAGAGATGTCCATTCAAGGATGAGCAGATGAGGAAAGAAGCCGGAGGTGGAGGAGGGCTGATTAGAAGGGAGCAGGTGTGAACTCAAGCCTTCTCCATGGGAGTCATGTGGGCGTGGATCTGCCTCATGGATGCTCTTGGCAGATGAAGGACTGGAGAAAGAGGGAGGTCTTAGTCAGCTCTGCTCCACAATAAAATTCCACACTCCAGACGGCTTCAACAGCAGATAGCTATTTCTCTCAGCTCTAGAAGCTTGAGCAGCCCAAGACCAAGCTGACAGCTGATTCCAGTATCTAAGGAGGGTCCCCCTCTGGGCTTGTAGCCAGTGGACTTCTCACTGTTTACAGGGCCTTTCTCTCCTGGCTCTTCATTTTCTTTCTAGGGACACAAGGCCCCATTTAACCTCAGTTGCTCCTTTGGATGCCCAATCTCTACCCAGCTATCCTGGGGATTTCGGCCTTAACAGTTGAGTTTTGAAGCAGTCCAATATTCAGTTGAGAACGGAGGCCTTCCAGGTATGCCCGGCAGGAGAAAGTGGTGTGCAAGGACTGAAGGTCCTCCCAGAGACTCACCTAGCAGACTCCTGGGTCCAGCAAGAGCCATGGGGGCTGGCGCTGCCCAGGCACTCGGAAAACAGTTCCTGGAAATGTTAAGCTTTGCTTGTCCTTTGGGATAATCTTATTTCACTCCCCCTGCCTCCTGGTTTTTTGAGATAGGGTTTCTCTGTGTAGCCCTGGCTGTCCTGGAACTCACTCTGTAGACCAGGCTGGCCTCAAACTCAGAAATCCGCCTGCAGATGCTTCTGGAGTACTGGGATTAAGGGCGTGTGCCACCACTGCCCTGCTTTTAGGTTTGTTTTTATTATTTTAAACCGTGGGAATATTTTAAGTCACGTCTGTGCACATGTGAATGGTGGTGACCCTGGAGGCCAGAGGCATCGCATCCCTATGGAGCTGTAACTCCATGCCTTGGGTATCAGCTGTAAGCCAAATGATGTGCATGTTGGCAATTGAATTCTTGTTCTCAGTAAGGCCCATACATGTGCTTAACACCTGAGCCACCTCTCCATTCTCCATGGAGACACTCTTTTTGTTTGTTTGTTTGTTTGTTTGTTTGTTTTTCGAGACAGGGTTTCTCTGAGTAGTCCTGGCTGTCCTGGAACTCACTCTGTAGGCCAGGCTGGCCTGGAACTTAGAAATCCGCCTGCCTCTGCCTCCTAAGTGCTGGGATTAAAGGCGTGCACCACCACCGCCCGGCTCATGGAGACACTCTTAAGTCAGAACCAGGCAACAGTTACTAACATCAGTAGAAACGTACTGGTGTCTATACCCAACTATACCCACGGATTTGCATTTCTTTAAATTTTACCCAGCAGTGGAGAGCAAGTTTTTATGCTTCTAAGTTCAGAACAAATAATGAGATTATGGGAAAAACACGTGAGGGTAGAAAAAGACTTCTACCATCCCTCTGTTAATTAGGAACATGTTAAAGACCTTAACTGGTCGGTTCACATTATATAAATGCTCCTGCTATTGTTATGCTAAATGAATAACAGGTGTGGTATCTGGAGGGAAAGAAAAACAAGCTCTTCTGGAGCCCAAGCATTACCTATTGTTTTATACATGCATCACCCTATTTATCCTAATAATGGCCTGCAAACTTAGCACCAGCTCAGCTTACTTATTGGCTGGTTTATGCTAAGGTGAAGTGAAAGGTTGTTCTTCATTTTACACAGAGAGAAACTCAGGCTCAGAGAGGTTTTATGACTTAGTGGAGGTTCTCGAGCTAATAAGTCATAGAGCTGGATTTTGAACTTGGGTCTTTTGAATGATGCATTTGATGCATTCTTTGCTGCCCTGGTATACCAAAACCAAATGGGGCAAGAACAAATGCAGCACCAGCTGCTCTACACAGCCCTCATAGGGACCTCTCACATGCAGCACACATGGGCTAATGGAAAAGAGATTCAAGGGGACCCCAGCACAAAGCCAAGGTGACATGTACCTCTACTGACAACCAATACCCAACCTGTGATGAGGGTTCTCCCCTGTCTCAGCTCTCACAGGGAGACTTTGCTGCTGGCCACAGTTACTGATTCCTTTCTGTCTCATCTCACACACCTATCCCTGCTGCAGCTCCTCGTAGTGCCTGTGGTCCTGTGCCACAGATCCCACTGTGCATACAGCTTCCTAAATCCAAGCCCAAGATAGTGCTATAGCTTCTCTGTCACACTGCTCAGTGGAGCTTTTTATTTGAAGCAAACTGTCCCTATGTAGGCCAGCCAGGCTGGCCAGGAGCTCACATTCTACGGGCCTGTGCTGTGGTCAGCTTCCCCACTTATGTTTTAAAGTTGGCTTCATTCATGTAAGTTAACTTCATTACAGAAGCCATTTCTGACCTTCCAAAGCCAGGTTGGTGCCCCCTTTGCCCCCATGGTAGCTGGAAACTCCTCCTATGAGAGCCACATGCTTCTTTGGAGGCAAGATGGCCTTTATGATCACTTCTGCTATGCTGGGAACACCCCGAGAGCAGGCACTGCCATCCTCTCTATACAGACATAGCTCAAGGCAGGTGCTCAGGTAAGGTTGTCAAACTTAGCAAACAAAAATACAGG
This sequence comes from Montemys delectorum, assembly GCA_019843815.1. NCBI lineage: Eukaryota > Metazoa > Chordata > Mammalia > Rodentia > Muridae > Montemys > Montemys delectorum. Next base: position 8,664 of record JADRCD010218397.1, on the reverse strand, counting down.
ATTGCCAGTTAAATTCAAATTTCAGACAAAGGGCTGGAAGAATGTTCAGTGGCTGAGAATACTGGCTGCTCTTCCAGAGAATCCAGGTCAGATTCCTAGCACCCACATGGTGACTCATGATGGTTTATAACTCCAGTTCCAGGAGATCCAATGCCTTCTTCTGACCTCTGCAAGCACTAGAGCTCAAACCGTCCACAGACACATGTGCCCACACACAGAAATGATTTTTTGAAAATTTCAGGCAAACTGAATAACAGTAGTACAATAATGATAATTGAAAAAAATCTTGCATTTTTTGATGCCTTTATTTCAATAAATGTCAATGGCGTTACTTTGCACGTGAATTATTAAAAAAAAAAAACCCACAGAGAATAGAAAAGCAATATATATGGAGGAAAGCAAGAAAAGTTAGCTTGCCTGGGACAGGAGATTTGTGCCAAGGTGTTAGAGAGAAGAAGCTTAGGAAAGTCTGGTCCCCATGTGCTCAGAGCATCTAGTGAGTACTTTATTAACAGTGACCAGAGGCTAAGGGGATGAATGGCCTAGTTCGTACTGCGAGGGTGTCAGGGGCGGGCGGGAGAAGGGGTAGTTCTGCTTTGCTTTACTTTTGTTCTGAGATAGAATCTCATGGAGCTCATGTTATGTTGTTTAAGGACGGCCTTGAACTTCTGATCCTCCCAGCTCCACCTCCCCAGTGCTGGGATGACAGGTGGCTTTACACAGTGTCAGGGATGGAACCCAGGTCTTCATGCAGGTTAGGCAATGACGCTACCAATTGAGTTACTACATCCCAAGCCCAAGGCGCTATTGAATGGTAATAAAATAAAGTAACGACACCAAAATACTGTAATGACTTTGTCTATGATCTTCAGGTGCAGCCTCTGTACATCCAAAGCTCACACTCAGAGTGGTACCACATCCTACTGGATGGGGGTGTGAAACGCTCTTCCCAGGCATGGTCCAAGGCCTGTAACCACATGGGGCAAGGGCAGCTCAGCAGTGCGCGGTAGCCCCAGGCAGCAGAGATCTTCCCGTGGGCCCAGTGGGCCCTCCAGCCGGACTTCTGCTCTAGGCCTCAGCCTGATTTGATCTGTAAAGGGCAGGACAAATTCAAACCCTGCTTCTCTGTCCTTATCCAGACAGCAGAGACCACCAGCCCCCCTGCAGACCCCTGTCAGACCAGGGTTCCTCTAGGACTTCCTGAGCAAAGTGCAACCCTGGAGGAGTCTCCCTAATTTTCTGAAACAGAGCACTGGGTTACCTGGCCTAGGCTGCCAGGCAGTGAACTGCGGAGCGGGATAGTGTCCGGCTCCCGTGAGGAGACAAGCTTTCATTGTGCCCCTGGACCAGGAGGCACAATGGAAGCCTGTGTCCAGGCAGCAGCTGTGTGTTTGGCTCTGGCTGTGGTAGACACCGGCCTTGGAGAGGCACACAGCCTAGGGGACCCTGGCTGTTTCATGTCCCTCTAAGTGAGACCCACGGGCCGCTTTTCTGTGCTCGAGGGACAACCTGCATCTGAGGGTTGTTAACTGTGCCCAAGGGTGCACACTCAGTGGGGAGTCTGACCAAAGCTAGGCAAGCATGTGCTTCTGAGTATGCATGGGCAAAATATACTCAAACAGGTGCCTCCCCAAGGTGCAGGCCTGGAAACACAACTGGCGACAAGCTTCCTTAGAAGAAATGTTTTAGGAATGGGCACCATGGGTCTTTCGGTGGAAATTCAGATTGTGTGAGTTAGCGAGTTAGTGAACACGTGTGTACGCACATAGACCCACGCTGAAGGTCCTTCACAGCCAACCCAGTTAGAGGCAAGTCAGACAGAGTGGGGGAGGGTTTCGTAGTGGCCACAGCCCAGATGCTTCTGAGCCTCTGGTCCTGGTTGCTCTCATAATTCAGCTTCTTCTGGCCTGTGACCTCTGCTTCCTGAATTCTGAAGTCATCTGGATTGGAATCCTATGCTTTGCTTCTGTCTTCATCTTCAACAACAAGTGTCTAATAGGACCTTTGCCCAATGCATGAAAATACTATCTTATCAGTCTCTCAAAATCCAGAACTTAAGAAAGACTTCCCTGATATTTAATAGATTTAATATTCTTTTCTTCGTCCCAGTTTTAGATTATCCTGAGCTATGAAAAGTTCTCTGGGCGTTCTGGGCTCCAAGGCTAGTTCTTTGGCGTGAGGGTGCGTGGCACTTCCTGTTCACTCAGGTTCGGAGTATGGCCTCTTCTGATGCTGAGCAAGCACCCTAGTGTGCACCAGTATGGTTGGTTTTCTCAAAAAATGATGCTGTAAAAAGGCTGTTGAGGTGTCACTCTTGGACAGAAAGTGAACAGGTTCTAGACTCACAACCTTCTTCTATGGCCAAAAGCTGTTAGTGGCGTGTGACTTCAGGGGACATTTCAGACAAAACCAGACTGTGCCATCAAGCCAGTGGGCTGTTTGAGCAGTAAATGAGTGACTGCTCTTCATTAGGCGTAAGCTAGTGTAAGAGCAACTCAGAACGACTCAGAAGTGCTCTGGTTACATGGCAACTCGATGTGCTGTCCCTTGTTGGTTCTGTAGAGGGGTCTGGGGAGATGGCTTAGTAGGCTTAGTACTCCCTGTGCAAGTCTGAGGACTAGAGTGTGGGTCCCCAGCTCTACATGGACAGGCATGGCGGCTGCCTGCAATCCTGGGACTCAGGAGACCCTCTTCTGGCCTCGGAGTACTGCACACACACAGTGCACAGACAGGTGCTGGCAAAACATCCATACACATAAAATAATAATGGGAAACAAATTTAAATTAAAAAACTAAAATTAATGATTTAAACCACCACCATCACCCTCCACAATTAAAGTAAATGGCTTGGGAAGTTTTCAAAATAAGGGTTTAGATTTTTTTTTTTTTTTGAATTGGTTTGCTAAAAATATATAAACTCACATCTTCCAAATTATTTTGTAAAGAATAAGATTTTGACATTAGGAAAGACAGATGCTCACTATCCAACTGTGCAGTTGATCAGTGGGGGTTAAATATAAATGTCTTGATTAAACAGACATAGTGATGGTGCTCCCTAAAGAGCATTTGTCACCTAAGTCTGTTAGTGATGGCCCCTGGACCCTGAGTCAAACTGAGCCGGGCCAGGCTTTCCAGCTGCTCTACAAAAAAAGAAAAAAAGAAAAAGAAAAAAGAAAAAAATTGAAAATATAATGGCTCAGTCATGACAGAATAGTGTTCCTTTTAATAAGAATATATGGTACCAGAGCGGGAGACTCTACCCAGCTACTGCCTCCTACTTCTGACTCACCTGTTCAAGAGGTAATAAAAGTCCTCCTTTACGTGTGTGTTTGTAACAGGGTCTCATGCAGGCCTTGAACTTGTGATCCTTCTGCCTCTGCCCCCCCCCCAAGAGCTGGGATTGCAAGTGTGCACCACCATTCCCAGGCTAAATCATCTTCCATAAATGAGCCTAGTCGGAAGTTTTATCTCTTTCAACTACAGGCTGCCTTCAGCTGGGCCTATCTGTGCCAGACTGCTGGATCCTTACAGGACAGTTTTAGGGTCCGGTCTGAGATTCAGGAGCAGTAGCACTGGCAGTTGTCAGGCACGTTCGTTAGAGTTGCCTTTGGTAATGGTTACTATATTTTAAATAAAAAATATTATTTGACAATGGAGCAGTGGTTCTCATCAGGAAGGCTGGGAACTACTGGTCTATAAGATTTATATGTGGGCAGAAGGTGGGTGGGGATGCAGGAGGGGGCATCTGGAATCTCAGGTGAATGTCTAATGACCCTTCCTATCCCCCTCTTTCTATGAGGGAGCATCAGCAGACATGGTCTTGTTGAGGGGTTCCTGTGGTAGTAACAGCGACTCTGAGGAAGATGGTGACAGCCGCTATGCTCTGAGGTCAGTTTGAATTCCACAACTCAGAGATGTATACTTACGAATCCATTGCCACAGTCATGATAAAAGACAGCCATCACCTCCAGGGGCTGGCTGGGGTTTGTGACCTTTGTCTGGTTTGTGTTCTGAGACTGTTTAACGGGAGCTCCACTCTCCTCACACCGACCCACTCCACCATATGGCTTCTAGTCCTGGTGTTTCTTGCTTGATAACTAAGGGACTGTCTAAATTACAGGGATCCCTGTTCTTGGGGATTTCTGCTGGCTGAGCTTTGCTTATGACTACCCGTAAAATCCATTCCATTTGTCGGTGACATAGGAGCATATTTGAGGACATGAGTCCTGACTCAGAGCTCAGCACCCTGAAGAGATAGATTGGCATGCCTGTTTCGTTTTTCTCAGAGGGACAACAAATGGTGGCTCTAAGGCTGCTCTCCATGTTTTTACATGAAAAACATTTAAACATTCGTCAGAACAACATTTAAACGCCCGCTCCACCTGTGGACCGCTAGGGTTCAGTGTGAAATGTCCCCCTCCGGCCCATAACGGAGCATGTAGTCTCTACACCTGGTGCTGTTTAGAGTCTTCGGAGCCTTTAGAAAGTGAGGCCTGGCTGACAGAAGCAGGTCCCTAGGGGCAGGTCTGAGCTCGGTTTAGACTGCTTTGGTTCCAGTGTGTGCTCTCTGCTTCCTCATCAGCCACGATGTGAAATGAAGGGCAGCATCCATCTGTACACATCACCTTGGATGGAATGGAAGGCACACATTCCCACCGTCACGGATGGAGCTTCAGCCCCTCGCAACCGTGATGTACCCCAAACCTCTGATGTCATGTGCCAAAATAAGCTTTTCAACCTCCAAGTTGCTTCTGCCAAGTGTTTTGGCCATATGACATGGACCACTGCAGGGTTGAGGGGGAAACACACACACACACACACACACACACACACACACACACACACACACAGAAACTGTACTAACACCAGGGGAGACAGGGGACAGGGCAGCATGCAGTGGGGGCAGCGTGGGAGCCAGGCCACCTGGGGATCACTGAGACCATCCACTTTCTCTCTTTTTGAATTTTTGAAATGACATTTATTGGCTTATTTTGTGTGTGTTTGCGTGCATGTGCACACACATCTGGAGATCAAAGGTCAGCTTGCAGGAGTGGGTTCTCTTCTTGCGATCAGTCTTGGTGGCAATCACCTTTATGCTCTGAGCCATCCCACCAGCCCTGGCCCTCCACTTTCGGACACAGGAGACCTCAGGTAGCTCTCAACCCTCTTGTACCTTGGTTCCCTCTTTTGCAAAATCAGGAAAACAACAGTGCCTGCACCACGGCGGGTGGAGGTGGTGTTAAATAAGACTAACTGATATGAGTAATGCATTTACCAACGCTTCCCAGAATATTTAGGTAAAGGACTCTTACAACTCAACAGAAAGAAGATATGCAACTTAAAAAACAGGTACAAACTTTGGATGCTTCACCAAAGATGATCTATAGATAAGGTCCCAAAACTCATACGAAATGATCACTCTCATTGGTTACTGTGGAGACACCAGAAAAAACACAAGGCAATACAGGATGTTCCAGTTCTAATGGCTACAATTTAAGAAGCAAGCTTGCCAGGTGCTAAATAGGATGTGGAGGGGGTGGGCGTTTCCTATATCATCAATGGGAACACCAGAGTGTGTAACTGTGGAGGGAGAATGTTGAGCTGTTTCTTGCAAAGTTAAATATCCACACATCCTGCAATTTAATGATTCTGCTTCTAAATATTTAGACAAAAGAAATAAAATACATGTGTGCACAAATGTAATATGCAAAGATTCATAGCAGCTTTATTCACAAGTGCCTCAAACTAGACTCCACCCAACTGTTTGTCTCCTGAGGAGCGCATAAGCAAACTGTTGGTCAGCTTCAGTACTATCACGGAATACCAGACACGCTTAACTTATAAAGAGAAAAGGTCACTTTGGACCACTTGTGGGCACACTGGACAGCAAGAGTGGGGAATGTGTGTCAAAACAAATGACCCGACTCATGGCCAAAGGGGGGGCCTAGGGCCCCACAATTCCTTCAGGAGCATGCCCCAGAGCCTAGAGAACTCCCTCTGGGCTCTGCCTCCTAAGCGGCGGCCACATCCTGTCAGGAGATCAGGCTGTTGACATCCAAACTGTGGTAGCTACTTAGCAATCAAAACAATAAAATAAAATGAAATAAAATAAAATAACATGAACTCCTCACATATACAGACAGCATTGGTAAATCTCAAAACGAATACAGCCATGGGAAGAAACCGGATACAAACGATGACACGCGGTTCCATTTAGTTCTATTCTGGGAAAACGCAAAACCATGGGAACAGAAGTCAGATGACGAGGGAGGGGTGTGTGGGAAGAGAGGAACAGCTGCTGAAGGAACCTGTCAGAGTGACAGGAGCATCCACATCCGTGAGCGTGGCCGTGGTTCTCTGTCTGTGTATCAAACAAACTCACTGCACTTCACGCTTAAAAATGGTGAATTTTACCGTGTATAAATTATATTTCTGTAAGCCAGATGTTATCAAGACAATAACTAGTGCATTCAATAAAGCATATGTTTAGTGCATAAGAAATCTGGAAGTTTATAACAAAAACAATTTCAGGGATTATCTCTAAATAGCAAGATTATTGTGATTATTTTTAGCTACTTTTTGTGGGTTTTATATACAAAATTAAATACTTTAAAAATGGAAATTGGAGAAGTGATCCTAGCACTTGAATGGGATCGTAAAGGACCGAAAGGTGGCAGGGAACTTTGAAGTATAAGGCTGGAGGACAAAAACCACGAGTCATCAAGTAGAGTGGAAAGCATTGCTATACCTTATGTGATGTTAGCATGCAGACCTACACAAAGATCAGGGCAGATCAAGGCTCTGGAAGTAGACCGCCGTCAGAAAGAACTTACTTTCTTTTTCTTTCTTTTTTTTTTGATTTTTGAGACAAGGTTTCTCTGTGTAGCTTTGGCTTCCCAGAACTTGCTCTGTAGAACTGGAATCAGGCAAACATGTGGCAGTGAGTGAACAATTGGTGTTTTATGTAGACCAGGCTGGCCTCGAACTCAGTGATCCACCTAACCCTGCCTCCCGAGTGTTGTTGGGATTAAAGGCCTGTGCCACCATTGCCTGGCCAGGACAACTGATTTTCAACAAGGCTCAGGCAACGGGGTACAGAAAAGGCACGCTTCAAAAAATTATTTTAAATAACTTAGATTTATTAATTTTGTTTTATGTTTAAAAGCATTTTGCCTGCATGATGCGTACCATATGAATATCACTGTACCTGCTGCCAGCAGAGATCCATCGAAGGTGCTGGATTCCCTAGAACTCAGTGATCCACCAAATGGGTGCTGGGGACTGAATCTGGGTCCTCTGCAAGAGCAGCAAGTGTTCTTAACCACTGAGCCATCCTGCCATCCCCAAATTATCTTATTTTTAAATAAATAAGTAGATAGGTGAATGAATAAATAAATAAATAAATTTGTTTTCAAGACAGGGTTTCTTTGTGTAATAGCCCTGGCTGTCCTGAAACTCCCTTTGTAGACTAGGATGGTCTCGAACTCACAGAAATCCACTTGGCTCTGAATCCCAAGTGTTACCTGGCTTATTTGTATTATTTTTAATTGTGTGTATGTTGGATGTCTGAATGTGGGTTTGTGCATTTGATGTGTAGTATCCGTAGAGGCCAGAAGAGGATACCCGGTCTTCTGGAACAGTTATAGGGAGTTACGAACTCTCTAATTTGGTGCTGGGGTCTGAACTCAGGTCCTCTTCAAGAGCAATATGTGCTCTTAACTGTTGAGCCACCTCTCCAGCCTCAGAAGTATTTTTCAATAAATGATACCATGGTAAGTACATTTCCATAAGCAAAAACCAAACCACTCCACGTACTGCATGTCAGAAGAGCCTAGCATGGACTCTGGACCTAAGTGTAAATATCAAACTATGAAACGTTAGACAATATCTGTGCTGTGGGGTTGGTAAATATTAGATACCACACCAAAAGCATGGTCCATAAAAGAATGAACTGTTAAACTGGACTTTAGGAAAATTCAAATATTTTGTTCTTAACAGACATTGTTCAAAGGATGAAAACAAGCACACACTGGGAGAAGGTGTTTTCACATCTTGGCTATGATAACAGAATTGTACACAGACTATATTAAACACTTCAAATTTGCCACAAAGAAAACACACTAATCAAATACAGACAAAAGCTTTGAGATACCACTATTACATAGTAGCTAAATGAAAACACGTACCATTCCAAGTGATGAAGACATGGGGGCACTGCAGAGCAACATAGCTAAGGAGAGTTACAACTGCTGACCGCTCAGGAAAACATTTGGCACATTCTTTAAAAGTTAAGTGTACACTATGCGACCCCGGCATCCCACGCCTAGGTGTTCGTAGAAGTCCCATTCCCAGGTATTCACGGCAGCTTTATCTGTAGCAGCCTAAAACTGGGACCAAGGCAAGCGTGTGGCCGCAGGCGGTCGAGTCACTGGTGTTTTAACCACAGATGCCCACGCGTGCCACTCAGGATGTAAAAGGCACTAGCCATTCACAAGTATGTCAACATGGACGCTTCTTAAAAACCACATGGCGAAAGAGAAGTCTGATGAGAAGAGCACATGATGTCACTTATATAAAATTATTTAAGAATGAGAACTAAGCTACAGTGTCAGAAAAGAACATCAGACATCTCCTGAAGGAAACTTCCAGAAGGAACATACAGAG
>JADRCD010218395.1:7096-35023 GCA_019843815.1 Montemys delectorum | reverse complement strand
TATTTTTAAAATAAAATATAAAATTTAAAGAAATAGTTATGTTATATATTTTTTTATTTGTTGATATATATATATTTGTATATATATGTGTGTGTGTGTGTGTGTGTGTGTGTTTATAGATATATACATAAACACACACACAATGCATATATGTGTACATATAATTATATATATTATATAACATGTATATATAAAATATATAACATATCTATTTCTATAAATTTTATATTTTATTTTAAAAATATTTTATACTATGTTTTAACATATTTATTTTTATTTATATATATTTATCTTTATGCATTATATATAGATTTATATATTTTATACATTATATAATTATATGTAATTTACATATATAAATGTGTGTATAGATACATATACATATAGATATAGATATCTCTCCCCCCCCCCAATTGTGCATTTCAAAGTCACTCCGGCCACTTGTCAAAACGTAAGAGCTAAGTGTCTTCTCCCAGCCCTGTCTTCACTCCCAAGTGCACCACTGTAAGCATACTTTTTGCCTTGGCCCGGCTACTGACGAGAGAGAAATCTATCGGTTTCATTAGCTCTTTGAAAAATGAGGTGCGGCTGTGTCAGTGAGGTGAGGAGGTCACTGAGAGTCATTCATCATTTTCGATGAGGCATAATGAACCCCTCGAAGCTGGACTCTAATTTAATTGTCGTCGACTTAATTGAGAAGGAGGAAGCCAGTTTCCAGACACTGACTGAAGGTGTTTTCATTGAACATAGACAGATCTTATTTGCACTCTGCAGGTGACAGAAAAGCTGCTTCTGGTCAAACCAGCTCACTCATTCTAGCTCAACATAATCTTTATTTTGTGCCCAGTGGAGTCGGGAGTTTCCAAGCCTCCCTTTAATCACTGACACAGTCCCTCTTCCCTTCCACTACCCAGACAACAAAGAGAGAAGAGCCTCCATTCCCTAACTGCAAACCCACCAGCACACCTCATTGGCTGCCAATTCCTAGTTCCTGGGTTCAAACCATTGGTCCCAGGAACTTACCAATGGAAGCCAATGCTCTTCTGGCTTCCTTGGTTTGCTTCTCCACAGTTCCAGAAGCCCAGTGAGGAAGATCAAAATCATAGGACATCACTGGAATTCCTTATACACAGTGTGTGAATCAGCAGCTTAAGGTTAAGGTCAAAATTAGCAGCTTCAGATTAAAATAAATAGATAGGCAGACAAGTATATAGGTAGGTGGGTGGATGGATGCATGGATAGATAGATAGACAGACAGACAGAGAGACAGACAGACAGACAGACATACAGACAGACAGATAGATAGATAAAAATAAACACACTATCTTGTGCAGCTTTTGAGGACTCCAAGCTTGAGAGCAGCTGAGGTGGGAGTTTCTGATGTCTTTACTCCAGAGGGTGGGGTCAAGAGGCCCACTGAGCAGCAGTCTCTGAAGACTTTACTTTCAATGAGGCTCAGGCAGCATGCTAGTGGAAGGAAGGCCCCAGTTTTTGCCAAGCTTGACTGTCCTAGTGCTACTTGCATGCCCTCATGGTGTGGCAGCTGGCTACCTCAGAGGCAGCAGGTCATGTGCCCCAACATCTTTTGCAACCCTAGAGTCATACTCTGCCAGTTTCTTGATCGCACCTTATTTCTGGCTTTATTCTATATGAAAGGTATGGCTCAAAAAGAAGCCAGTTTCACTTGGAGGACACTGAGGACATTGGCTATCAGATGGTAGCTTTACTTAAAAGCCCCCATTGGCTTCTCACTGAAATGGGAATAAAATCTCAGCACGTTACTAAGGTTTCCCAAGCCCCCAATGATCTCGCTTCTGCTTAAGACCTACTGCCATTAAGTTCCAGCTGCTGTGGCCTCTCTTTCCTGTGCCTCCAACATATCCCTTCCTCTTCCCCTTTTTATTTGCAGATTGCAATGAATGGAATGTTTTTCCTCCAAATTTCATTGTGACTGATTCTCTGTCACTTCGATCAAGAGGCAAACATGGTCTCCAGAGAAGCTTACAAAACAGCCCTTGGCTGTCTCTATAGAGAGTTCAAAAAGGGACGTGAATACATGTTAGGATGTGGGGAAGCAGGGTGCCTGCCTCTCTGGCAAAGTTGGTCTAGAGCTTGCTCTGCCCTCATCGTCCAACACAGAGCTCAGACGTTTGGTGTGCCTTCCATACACCAACCCACAGCCAGCTGAGCAAAGGCGCAGACTGCCCGCTGCTCAAAGGTGGAGCAGGTGCCAGAGAAACTACCACAGCTGCAGGTCATGGGCATTCTCAGGGTAGACATCTCTGTGAAGCTGAGCCCAGGGGTGCGGCTCAGTCACCCCAGTGTCTCAGCTATTCCAGAGACTGAGGCACAGGATCACAAGTTCAAGGATGCTGAGAGCCACAAGTGAGTTCAAAGCCAGCCTGAGTGAGGACCTTGCCTCAACAAATGAAGCAAAGAAAGAATGGCAGGGGCCTGGGCCCACAGCTCAGCTTGGGCGTGATATCCAACACCACTGAAGGGGAAAAAATATGTGAAGTGAAAGCGGAAAGGGTTATCAGTTTGTGCTGGGACCGTATACGGATTGGATGATAGGATGTGAGCCAGAGTTCAAATCCTACCCAAGGGCTATAGCTGCGCCTTAATTCTATGGTTATCCCTTGCAGTTTTCTAAATAATTTTATATCAATTTAAGAGTCCTTTTTTAGCTTGACAAATGGCACATATTGAATGTGTGTCGTGTGTACTGTGGTCACATGTCACATAGGAACTATGAAAACATAACACTGGTCTATATATACATATATATATGTATGTATATATATATACATATACATATATATAACACACATATATGTGTGTATATACACATATGTACATACATGTATATATGCGATTATAGGTTGGCCTGAGAGGCTAAAGACGACAGAATAGTTTCTCTAACATCTGGAAGAATGAGAACATTGCTGAGGTGGGAAGACGCTTAAGGTTAGAAGAGAACTGAGGTTTGAGTGAGAACTGAGCCCTGGGGAACAGGCGGATTTACAAAGGGTAGAAGGGAAGTGGGGGGGGCGGGTGCTGTAATCAAAGGAGCTGCTGTCGTGCAAAAGTGAGGGAGGAGAGCTGGTCAACTTGGCCCTGCAGCTAATGGTTGGAATAAAACTGACGCCTTGTACAGGAACGTGCATTAATACAAAAAAAAAAAAAAAAAAACATAAACTCTAACCCAGAAAATAAAATCTTGCCTGGAGGTAATTAGCTAATTAACATGACAGACGTCAGTGAATGTTTGTTGATTGAAGAAAGAAGACATGCCGCACCTTGTACCAAGGGCCGCACTGGGATCCTGTGTGCCCTTGCCTACTCCCAAGTAGCTTTGTTACTAAAATCTCGTCCTGTGGGGATGGCTCCACTTTTCCTACTACTGCCCATAATACAAATTAAGGTTCCACTCCATGAGAGTTGACTCTAGGAAGCCAGTGAATCTGCTGGGCTGTGGGCAGGAGCCCCATTAACTTCGAGGCAGCCATACTGGAAGGTCCGCACCCAGCATGCGTGATGACTCCTCCCCCATAGCTATGTTGAGGAAACCCCCCAACCTTCCCCACCCATGTCCTCTAGCCTGTCTCAGAGTCCTGAGGCCACACTCAGTTAAGGCAGAATTGGATACAACTCACTGTGAAGGGTGACGGGATACTCAGGTGAGGTCTGCTGTCTCTATCAACCCCTCTGTCCAAGATGGGAATGTCAATAGTCAGTGAAACTCAGCTGAACTCCTGAAGATGGTGGCAGGGTGGCTCAGAGGATGGCCCCATACAACAAGCCTAAATGAAAGCCTAAATGTAAACAAGGTACTTTCAAATTCTTTGGTAGAGGAATTCAACTCCTGCATGCTTGGACTATGAGTAAAGTCCAACAAAAAGCCTCGCTCAACTCCTTAATTGTGAGGATCGCTCCAAATAACTCCCTTTTTATTTTTTCATGGTTGTTAGAGATTGGGCCATGGATCATGCCCATACTGGGCATGCACCTACTGCTGAGCTAAATTCCCAGCTGATAATATCCATGTTTCTAGGCACTAAAATATTAGCTTGTCCCTCAGATGGGGATGGGAGGGAAGAGGGAAAGGAGGCACCTGCCACAGTTGGGTATCATTGTGGTGAGGCAAGTTGCCCTCTGTTTTTGGGTTCTGCTCTTTGCTCCTGTTCTGGCCATATTAAAGACTCCACCTTCCTGGTCAGAATTATTACAGGAGAAGCTCACCCCAAACTAAGTGTTGTGATGACGGAGTCCAACGACTGGCTGATCCCCTTGTATTTGACAGGAATCAAGTTCTGAAGACTCAGAACACTTTCTTGGGAATTCTGAACCCGAGTCCACAGAGACTGGCAAATTCACTTCCTCTCCTCTCACAACCTCACTTCATAATACAATGCATATCAATAGCCAAGAGGAAGATTCAGCCTAGCTCTGCCCATCAACTCATGAACACACAAAGAAAGCATTATACACACACACACACACACACACACACATAGGCGCACGCACACACACATTATGTGTGTGTGCGTGTGTGTGTGTGTGTGTGTGTGTGTGTATAAAGGAATATTGTTTATCTACAAAGAAGAATGAAATTATGTCATTTCCAAGAAATTTCATGGAGTTTAAAATCATCACGGCAAGCAAAATATGCTAGACTCAGAAGATTAATGTGCAGGGTATAAATTTTTTAAAAATCCATGAGGCTAGAAGGGGAACTATTTGGGGAGGGGACCAACAGAAAGAGACAGGGAAGGATGATGAGGGTAAAGATAACCAAAAGACAATGAGCACATGGATGAATGCGTGATGATGACAACCATCAGGGGTTTTGGGGGTTTTTTTGTTTTTTTTTTTTGTTTTTGTACAATTAGCATACACTAAAAAAAAATCAAAAATAATAACGGTGTGAAGCTTCACTTTTAAGGAGAGACCATGTCAGAGGATGACCTTCACACAAACCAGTCTCTAGTTGTATCTGTGCCAAACTTGTGCACTTACCTAAATAGCTAAGCTTCTATTACTGTGAGTGAAAGAAGTGTACAGCAGAAAGAAGAAGAAAGTTAGCAAGGAAGAAGCCCCACTCCATGGGAGGAACAGATAGTCTAAGTTAGAGGTTCTCAATCTCTGGGTTGGGTCACTTCAGGGGTCAAATGACCCTTCCACGGGGGGGGGGGGGGGGGCACCTAAAACCATCTGAAAACACAGATGTTTACATTACAATTTATAACGGTAGCAAAGTTACAATTAGGAACTGAAATAACTTTAGGGTTGGAGGCCACCACACCATGCTGCACTAAAGGGTTGCAGCATTGGGAAGAACCACTAGTTTAAGGGTCTGGGGTCTGCATTGAATGAGGTGTGTGAATGCCAGGGAATGAGAGTCACTGAGGCCTTGGGCATGGTTGGTGGCAAGAGGAGCAGTTTCTTGGCATGTGCAGGTTGGTATGGAGGTGAGCAACTCTGGTGTAGCATGGAAGGTGGAGGGTGGAGGGTGGAGGTAAGGAGGCTTCTTGGAGGCTTTTACTGGAGAGGGTCTGAGCCGATTCAATTCTCCTGCCTTTGCTAAAGCCACACAGAGTCATAGGCTTCACCAAAGGCTCCCTCCATGTTTGGAATTCCACTTGACAATGGCCTCATTAGAGAAAAGCTCTATTGACAATCACATCAATAACTAGATGTGTAATTAACTTTGTTTCCTGCCCCCCAGGGGATAGCAGTGGGGAAGGGTGAGAATATATACTCTCAGTCTCATAGTGGAAGCTTTCAGAGATGTGTCTTCCTCCGGTGGGTGCCACGCCGACAGCGTGGCTAAATGAGGCTTAATTTGACAATCCCAACAATCCATTGTTAATGACATTCCATGGTTATAATTTGCATTTGATAGATCCAATTTTTTTTTTTTTTGTTTCTGCTGTTGGCTTTCCCCCTAACTCTCTCCTCTGGGTTCCTGCACCCCTGTGTTCTTCGAAAAGCAAGTTTTCTTTTCAATACCACAAATACCGTCTCTGCTATTGGGACACAACAGTTAAATAATGTGAAACTGCGCCAATGCCAGTGAAATAAAAGTGAGTTTTACAGAAGCGAGTTCCTTCCCTGAACATAATAACAGTAAATTTCCAGGGTCCTGTAGTGTAATATCCATTAGATTTATTATGTTGCAAGTCCCGGTCCCACTGGCTCAGCCTGAGGGTAAGTATATTACATTTCATCACAGTTTCATTTTCTTCTACAGATGAGAAATGGGAATGCGATTGCAGTTATGTAGCATGCATGTGTTAAATCTGATCTCTAATAAAATCAAACACATCACAACCCGGAGCACTTGAGCACAGTGCCGGCAAAATGAAACGCCATCTGTCATCATGTAGAGAGCGCCTTATTAGAACACAAAATCAAACCGCTCAGTGTGAACATTGTTACTTAATAAATGGGTAAATGAAAACTGATAATTATGATCTTATTTATTTTAAATGATTACTTAAAGCCACCAAAAGCACAACATAATTTGTCAATTAGACACTCTGGACCCCGTAACGGTACATAGAGCAAATACCTCTGAGTAAAAAGATTAAACAGACTTAGCGTAAAACAAAGGGGGAGGGATGGAGAGGAACTTTCCAGAACCTACCGACCAGAAGTACACACAGAGAAGAGGAAGGGCTTGAGAAGCCATGATCCTGGATAGATGGTTGCAGCTTCAGCACTCAAGTCACCAGAGCATTTGATTGGAAAAATACCAACATTTTCCATTGCTCGGCAAACACAGGCGACACACTGATGGCTTCAACAAGAGCTAGTGGCATTGCCAAGGTCCCCAAGAGGCAAATCTGAAACTGTGAGATTGTTTCTAGCTGCTGGGGCAGGAGATGTCTGTTTGATTTGATCTTTTCTTTGACTAAAACACGGTTAACTTAGAGTAAATTAAATCACTTCCGAAGATAGAAATTAAGTAGGTAGAAAGCATACAGTCTGGGAGAGGATGGTGCAAGAGACAAAGGGAAGCCATAGGTGGTGACCATTGGCAACCAGCCATCCTACAGAAGAAGCTCTGCCCTCTGGTCCCGGGACAGAGCACATCTGTAATCAGGACACCATAGAGACTGAGGCAGAAGGATTTTAAGTTCAAGGCTAGACTGGGCTACATAAGGTGACTCTGTCAGAGAAAGACAGATATAAAGGGGGGAGGGGATGAAGAAGAGGAGTGGAGATCGAGAGAAGGTGATGAAAAAGGAAGTCAGCAAACCTCACTACGTGGAGACAGCACGTAGAGTCTCTGCTAAGGCTTTTAGGAATAGATCTTATTTATCCAGCCATTCCTGGGAACCTACCAGACTTCCCCAGAGTCTGCAAGCCCAAGATGTGGAGATACTTTCTGTCCTCCTGATAAGCAGTCTGGCGTGAGTGTCTACACAGTCTGGTGTGTGTGTCTATACAAGTGTTAACCATTCTGGAGTCTTCTTCTGGCTTGACACCGTTTTTCAAAGTCTTGGTATTCTGCAAATTCCCGTTGTCCCCATGAAACTAATAAAGGGGCTTACAGATTACTTCAGGTCCTTAGGTTGTCCCTAAGATTTTCGTAGCCTATATTATATGGCCAGGGATGAAATCAAATTTGGAAAAAATGTGTAGCACCCTGTCATCTTGCCATGCCTTTCCTCAACATTTTAAAGGATGGTTTTGTTACCATTGGTTTCCATCAGGGCCAAGGTCAGGTGTTTCTAGATTCTTGGCCTCTAATGCAAGGAGTTGACTTAATAACCCATGAAGATTGCAAAGTGGTAAGAAAACTTTATTTAAAGCAAAGCAATAGTAGAAATGATAATACAGCACAGAGGAGGAACAGACCACAAGACTGACAATATTCAAAGGGCCCAGGCTCCAGCCAGGGCTGTTTCCATGGACTCTGAAGGAAGAACGAGCTGGTTACTAAGAAGTAAAGTTGTAATGATTCTCTATTTTGATTGGTAGATTCAGTCATATAATCATCTGTCCTTTTGTGTATGTCCTTTCCCATGATGTATTTGAATTTAATCACCTGCACTCCCAATTATGCATAGGCATAGCATGGTAAATAGTGGATTCTCCCCAAAAGTCCACCGGAAGGACATAGTTTGCCTTACTGCTTATGCACTCCAAACTGATTCAGGCCAAATCAATCTTTCTATTCTTCATGCCCAGATACATTGGGAATATACCTTAATAGGAAAGGTCTAAATTTGATTGGCACTAAGGGAGGAGAAGCTCATTCCATCATCCATAGAGGAGTATGTGTGGAGCTGATGCAAATGAGAGGGTAGGTCCCAGGTTGCTAGGTGCATTGTTCAAATAGGAACGGTGTGTATAGCCTGTATAGGAGAAGGATCTAGGCTGCAGAGTGCAGTATTAGAAAATAGGGTAGTGCATAAGCCAAATTAAGTCGAGCCCCAGGTTACTAGCTATTCATTGTGCCTCAGCTCTATGCAGAATGTGTCCTAACTTCCTTCTCATTATAATTACATTTAATTTCATTACTTGAGCATACTTAAAGTACTTACTATATTTAAATCAATGAGGTTGATATTTTCATGTAATTTAAAATACATTTACAGACAGAGGGAAAGCTTGTAGCAAGGTTTGGGGATTTGTACAATGAAGATAATGGCCATACAAACCTTTGTGACAACTTGAAGGTGAGGCACAGCAGATCCAGTAGAGGAATGAGTGAGGATGCGGGAGATGCTGAGGCACAGGAGGTGAGCAGGAGGTGACCAAGAAAGCGCTGGGATATCAGGAAGGACTCATCTGGCTTCATCTTGGTTTCCTTCCTGAGGCTTCTAAAGCCTCTTATGAACCTCAAGGTAACTCCAGGATGGGGCAGGTCACCAGAGAGACCAAGTATATGGCTCAAAGTTATATCTCCGGGGACTAGCAGAGATGCTGGAGACAGATCTCAATCAGGCGGTCAATGAAGTGATCAGTAAAGCAGAGACCTGAGCAACAACTCTGGACACGATAGCTGGTTGGAGCTTCCTAGAAGCTGACTGCATAGATGTGCCCTTAACTCCAACAGGGAGAGGATGTGGAGGCTCAATATTTCTTAGTGAACTTCACGCTCTGCATATCTTTTGTAATAAAACTATAATCATACGTATAATATTGAGCTCTATAGGTCATTTTAGTGAATTATTGAGTAGGATGTTAAAAGAAGTCCTGAGTTTAAGCAAGCCAGACAGTAGGGTGGGGAGCCTCAGACATCAGCAGCAGCCAGCAGCCAGCACCCAAACTGAGATCAGTCATATAAAGGACTTTGCCCTTAACTTGTGCAGGTGACCCCCTGTAGATCTGACCTAATCCGGTGACCCATTAAAAGTGTACAGAGTGGGTGGGGCTTTTTCTGTGGAGAGACTTGGAAACAACAGAAGGATTCAACAAGGGAGGCATCCCCCATTCTCTGTTGCTAGCTTTGAAGATGGCGAAGGCCACATAGCTAAGAATGCAGCAGTTAGTGAGCGCCTTCCAGGAAATGGGGCTTTCCATCCTACCTCCTCAAGAACTGAATTCTATTCTACCTTATGACCAAACTCCAGTTCAAGTAAGTCTACAGCTCAAGCTGGGAGCATACTTAGGGACTTCAATTCAGACTTGTAACACTCTGAACTGGGAAGTAAGCCACACCATAGCCTGCAGAGTTTAAGATAGATAGTAATGGAGTTTGCTTGAAGCCTCTAATCGAGCTACCTTATTACACTACAAAAGAGGACAGTCCTGAGATTAGTGTGCGAGGAAGCAAGTGGTCTTCAGCAATGGACCTGTTTCATCTGCCTACCTTCCTGATTATCTCACCATCTCCCTTTACTGCCCAGGTTAATTCCATCCTGCCAGCATCAGAGGGCTGCCATTTTTTTTTTTTTTTTTTTTTTTTTTTTTGTATGTGTCCTGCACCATATACAGCTGGTTAGTTTGGAAGATCGATGCATGCCATCCAATCAGAGCCCATCTTTGGAACTTTCAATCTCAAGTTCAAAATATGGCCAGCACAAGAAAATGGAAAAATCAAAAATGTCTTCTATAAGGAGATGTCCCCACAGAGATATTGGAGCTCTGTTCTTGGGCTTCTTACGTGCAGACATGATCTGCCTGTGAGCCTCGACAGACACTCAAGTATCTTTTTTGTTCAATTTCTTCTTCACTTAAGCCTGGTCCAACTGAGCTTCTGTCTTAGCACAGCAGTAAATCGTCTCAATTCCTAGCTTCCTGATGTCTGTTAGGCCAAGACTAAATCCTGCCTGCTGGAGATCAATGTCTTTGTCTCCATGGGACACTCTCATGAAGCACTCCACAGACAGCATGTCAGATGCTTGACACTAATTTAAACAAGGCATTTATTTTTGTCATGAGTTTGGCTCCATGGGATACTAAAATCAGATTCATTTTATTAATTCAGCAAATAACTTGTTAATTAAACTTAAAAAAAAAAAAAAAACGATCATTTACCGCACCAGTATTTTGGAATGCTGTCTTCTTGAACCCAGCTATTCAAGTCATCTACAAGAAACCACCTCTATTAGGTTCTGTCATGGACAGGGAGAACCCGGCCATGGCTGACTTAGGTGGAATCATATCTTTGGTCTGGATGAGTAGATGTTTGTCTATCTTACCAGGGAAGAGATCACACAGCAACCCAGCATTGAAGGTACAGAACCTCAAATGGAATGTTGTGATAAAGATCCAGTTAAGCTGAGACACAGCCACAGCACCCTAGTCCAAAAGCCAGCACGTCTAAGCTCAGGGGCTGTTCTCTTGCTGCATCTCCCACCTTAATCACAGACACCGAAGACGACCACTTCTAGGTGATCTTCCATCGTGGCGCAAGCCAATACCCCCAGTTCTTGTGTGAAGATGGGTACCAAATTCATTGCTCTGGAGAAACAGGGTAACCTATTTTCACATGGAATCCAAGTAAAGGTAGAACAGTAACCAAAGCATTGGTACAGCAACGGAGAAGAGGAACAACAGCTCAAGTAATGGAGGTCCAGCAGGATCAGCTGCCTTCTGTACACAGAAGCCCTAGACTCCAAGAGTTGCTCCTCCCTCCTCAGGGCCATTCTCCTCCAGGCTAGCTTTCTCCACACTGCACTGTGCTGGGATATGGCTTTATGTCCCCCAAGGCTCCATGTGTCAAAAGTTAATCCCCCTGTGAAACGTTAAGAGGGTGGGGATTTTATCCAAGTACAGTAGTTATAGGTGAAGCCTTTGGGAAGTGATCGGGATAATGTCATTAAGGTGGATGAGATAATGTTGTTAGAGTGGAATGAGTGAATCCATTGATTGAACTCTGATGGTTTTATAAAAAAGAGAAAAGACATACACATGCATGCATGCACACATGTGCACACAAAATTTCCTGAGATTCCCTGAGCTCCCATCAGAACTATGCCAGCGAGAAAGCTAGAAGCTAACTCAACATGTCTTCTTTTTACCTTACTCAGCTTGTGGTTTTGTGTTCTCAGCAACAGGAACCAATGTGTATAAAAACTACAGCAGATCCATCTTATTCTCCTCAGAGCTCTGAATCTGACAGAGGTTCTCTTATGTCCATGGTTCTACAGAAGCACACTGCTCTGGTACCACTGGCCCAATGTGGATCATCTGATCATCAAAACTCAATGTGGCTTGGCGGTAGACTGATAGCTTATTCAGTTGTTTATTCAGCTCTTTTGGAGCAAGGCATGGGTTTATTCTCATGCCATGAACCAAGATGGGAGAGATGGTTACTTCCCAAGAAAATCAAAGCAATCAACAAATGTAGAGTAAGTGTCAATGTTAGTAAAATAACAGGTGCCTACTACCATGGTCTTACCTGGTTCTGGCCTCCATAGTAACTTCCCCTAGAGTAGGGGCTGCTTAAAAGACCGCTGTGACCTCAGCCAGTCACAGTCCTGTCTTTAGGCAAAGAGCATTATGGAGCTGTTATTTATTATTTTGGCATTTTGATTCTTGTCAGTTATCCAGTTCTAACCCCAGCATCATGTTTCTTGACCCCTGGGCATTCTAGCCAAGGCCAGCTGCTTTCCTTATCTCCATTTGCCCTAACTTTAAACTTTCCTTTGAGAATTTTGTCCCAAATATTGGTTTGTATCCCCTGTCCCACATCCAATCATGGACAGACAAACCTCAATGGTATCAGTTGGTTGTAAATGTTCCTGAACTCTGTACCCTGCTCCTCTTTCCTATAGGACTTGTCTATCTCTTCTTATTTCCTGACACCCCTCTCTTTTCCTTTATTTTATTTTGTTTTTCAAGAAAGTTGATCTCACTGTAATTCCTGGGTCCCTGTGTCGGGCACTTTTCTAGGTGCCCTAAACCAAGGAGAGACACCACCAGGAGACTGAGTGTCAAGGGGTGGGCAGCACTCTCACACATGATCTAGTCTGGCTTCTGCTTCCTTCTTTGGCCCCTCCTCCCTGTGACCCTTCAGTGAGTGACAGAAGCCACATCCTGCTGCTGTTAAGTTCAGGATGACTTCACTGCTGGACCTGTGCGACCAGTTCTTCAGTTTAAATTACTTCTATTTAAAGATTCAGAGTGACTTCAGTGTTCCTGAGCTTGCAATCCCACCAGCAATGACGGAGTGTTTCTCTTTCTCCACAATCTCTCCAGCATCTGCTGTCACCTGAGTTTTTTATCCTAGCCATTCTGACTGGTGTGAAGTGGAATCTCAGGGTTGTTTTGATTTGCATTTCCCTGATGACTAAAGATGTTGAACATTTCTTTAGGTGCTTCTCAGCCATTCGGTATTCATCAGTTGAGAATTCTTTGTTTAGCTCTGTACCCCATTTTTTAATAGGGTTATTTGGTTCTCTGGAGTCTAATTTCTTGAGTTCTTTGTATACATTGGATATTAGCCCTCTATCAGATATAGGGTTGGTAAAGATCTTTTCCCAATTTGTTGGTTGCCGTTTTGTCCTATTGACAGTGTCTTTTGCCTTACAGAAGCTTTGCAACTTTATGAGGTCCCATTTGTCAATTCTTGATCTTAGAGCAGAAGCTATTGGCGTTCTCTTCAGGAAATTTTCCCCTGTGCCTATTTGCTCGAGGTTCTTCCCCTGATCCACGTGGACTTGAGCTTATACAAGGAGATAGGAATGGATCGATTTGCATTCTTCTACATGCTAACTGCCAGTTGAGCCAGCACCATTTGTTGAAAATGCTCTCTTTTTTCCACTTTATGGTTTTAGCTCCTTTGTCGAAGATCAAGTGACCATAGGTGTGTGGGTTCATTTCTGGGTCTTCAATTCTGTTTCATTGATCTACCTGCCTGTCACTGTACCAATACCATGCAGTTTTTTTTTTTTATTTATCACAATTGCTCTATAGTATAGCTTAAGGTCCTGGATTGTGATTCCACTAGAGGTTCCTTTATTGTTGAGAATAGTTTTGGCTGTCCTAGGTTTTTTGTTATTCCAGATGAATTTGCAAATTGCTCTTTCTAAGTCTGTGAAGAATTGAGTTGGAATTTTGATGAGGATTGCATTGAATCTGTAGATTGCCTTCGGCAAGATGGCCATTTTTACTATATTAATCCTGCCAATCCACAAGCATGGGAGATCTTTCCATCTTCTGAGATCTTCTTCAATTTCCTTCTTCAGAGACTTGAAGTTCTTGTCAAATAGATCTTTTACTTGCTTAGTTAGAGTCACACCAAGGTATTTTATATTATTTGTAACAATTGTGAAGGGTGTTGTTTCCCTAATTTCTTTCTCTGCCTGTTTATCCTTTGTGTAGAGGAGAGCCTCTGATTTGCTTGAGTTAATTTTATATCCAGCCACTTTGCTGAAGTTGTTTATCAGGTTTAGGAGCTCTCTGGTGGAATTTTTGGGGTCACTTAAGTATACTATCATATTATCAGCAAATAGTGATAATTTGACTTCTTCCTTTCCAATTTGTATCCTACCTGACTAATACAGAAGTAGAGGCTCACAGCCATCCATTGAACTGAGTAAAGGGTCCACAATGAAGGAGTTAAAGAAAGAATTCAAGGAGCTGAAGGGTTTGCAGTCCCTTAGGGCAAACAACAATATGAACTAACTAGTACCCTCAGAGCTCCCAGGGACTCAACCACCAACCAAGGAGTTACATGGTGGGACTGATGGCTCTGGCGGCATGGGTATAGTAGAGGACGGCCAAGTCAGTCATCAACGGGAGGAGAGGCCCTTGGCCCTGTGAAGGTTCTGTGCCCCAGTGTAGGGGAATGCCAGGGCCGGTAAGCGGGAGAGGGTGGGGTGGCGAGCAGGGGGAGGAGGGAGGGATCAGGGGTTTGTTCTTGGTTTTTTTGGTTTTTGTTTTTTGTTTTTTGTTTTTTTTTTTAGAGGGGAAACTGGGAAAGGAGAAATCATATGACATGTAAATAAAGAAAATATCTAATCTCCTTGTTAAAAAAAAAAAAAAAAAAAAGGATTTGAAGGCTAGAAAGGGGACATGGCTTGTCCTGAGCCACACAGCTCACACCACTTATCTAAAAGTCTAGTGCCTTGGTAGCCAGGGTCCTTCAGAGACCTTATTAGCCCCCTCCTTGTTCAAACATCTCCCACAATGCTCTGGGACCTTCTAGGCTCACAGTCCCCTTGGAGTCTCTTCATCACTGGGGCCTCTAAACTGAAGAGAGCATAGCTGTTCTATTTAGTTAGACATGAGGGCCCTATCTTGGTGCCCTCAACGCTATTTGACAGACAGGGTCTGCCATCTCCAATACTAACTGCAGGGAGCCACAGCTGACTTTCTATTTCGTTTTGCAGCTCTTGCCCATAATCTCATACACCTTATGAATTCCTCCCAAAACTGAAGCGAAAGCCCCTTTAAGATTGTATTTTGGGGGCTGGAGAGATGGCTCAGGGGTTAAAAGCATTGAGTGCTCTTCTACAGGTCTTGAATTCAATTCCCAGCAACCACATGGTGGCTCACAACCATCTGTAATGGGATCTGATGTCCTCTTCTGGTGTGTCTGAAGACAACTACAGTGTACTCATATACATAAAATAAGTAAAATATTTTTTAAAAAAATAAAAACTAAGAAGAGATCGGACTTTTTGTCTAAAACATAAGCTGCCGCTGCTTAGGTTCCCATCCTCTGGCCTACTGACCTGGAGACACAGACCTGGACTCCTAACTGGCTGGGGAAGCCTTTTTCTGTACTGTGCAAGATGAACGAACCTCGCTTTCTCCTCTGCTTGTTAGAAAAATCAAGGTGGGAAGACATTGAGTCTTCTATAGACCACTACGTTTTCTAAATTTCACCTAGATTATTCACATTTACTTACAGTAAAGCAGCTACAGACAGCTTCATAGTGACAAAAGTAATTTTACTATTAAAAAAAACTATGAAGAAGATACCCCCAAAATATCTTTTTTTTTTTTTTTTTGCTTATTAGGAAAACTCACGGACTTGGCCTTTTCTGTAATTTTTGTTGTTGTTGCAATAAGGGTGAAATCCAGAGCCTTGCATGTACTAAATAAACACTCTGCTATGAATGCCCTTCCCTGCTTGCCTGGCTGGGTTGACAGGCTGACTGTATGCTCGAGTGATGTTAGACACCTTATCAGGGAGTAGCAGGAGACACAAAGGTGGTTCGTCAGGACACACCACCCAACCCAGACTGAGTTCCACAGCAGCAACTTCTCTTCCTGAATCTCAGTATATTCATCTGACCAATGGACACAGAAAAACACTCTCTGTGCTGACTCATTATGATTGTTATGAACGTGAAGTGACAAGCAGACGCAGGGATCTTCCCCCATACCCACCTCTGGAACTCCCTTCGCTCCCTCCAGAGTCAAGGCAGCAATTAGGGATCTCTGAATGTTTTCTCTAACTCTCTGGCCTTGACTGGCTTAATTTAGACCCTGAACATTAGTTTAACAAAGTGCTTTCATGTTTATTATATTGGATTAGCAAATTATAAGCTATCATGTGAGGCTATCGAGAACACCCGCGCAAATGGTTTTCACACGGGGAACCAGCATGCTCTCCCCATATGGACTTCATTTATTACAGCCTTGGACCTGGAGCTTAGGGAGAGCCAACCTCTTTACAGAGAGACTCCTGAGGCTTGGTTGCTAGGAAGCTACAAAAGCTAGTGTTTTTAATGAGATTTAAAGTATCATAAATTATATATTATTTTCTGCACTTAGGACATTCATAGCTCTTTGGTTTGTTTCGTGCTTCATTTCACATAGGTGACATATAATCCCTTTACATACAAAATGCCTGGCATCGGAATTCCCTCAGAAGTCAGAGCAGAATTACATTTCTAAATTTTGTTTTTCCACCTTAAAAATAAAAGGCGGTCTTTTGTCTTGCTTTGTCTCCTCCCATATGTCCAAAGCAGACAGTGAATACATATTTATTTTCTTTTTTAAAAAAAATAATAATGCTCTTTCCTAACAATGACTCTCGTGAGTACTGCGTGTTGAATCTGGAGCTGTTGTTAATAAAAATTCTCATAATTCCACTTCTAATGAGTCAACGCGCTTCGGCAGCTTAATTCCACAGATAATGACAGAGGCAGTAAAGAGACTGCTTAGTCACTACCTTCCCTCCCCTTCCTCCCCTCAGTTTCCAGCAGTAAGTACAGAGGCAGCCATTCCACAAAAGAAATTCAAAAACTATTTGGTCTAACTGCCCAGCTTTAAGGAGGCCAGTCATTATGCAAATGATATGCCCGCAATTGGCTGGTAGAAGTGCTGGCTATTTGCATAAGAAAACACAGCTCTCCTCCCTTCCAAGCGTCAGGGCGTGCTTCTGCTGCCAGTGGCTACCAATAAGACAAAAGAAGGTGATTTTCCATTAAGGAATTATTTTTTGAAAAGGAACTTTAAAATCTTTAGAAAACAATGAGCTTTGGACCTGGCTGCCTTTTTAGCATCCCTGTATGACACTTCTTGAACGGCACTTTTTACTTGGCACATTAATTATGTTTTAGAGACACTGGGCACCTTCTGGAACTTCAGGACCCTTACATTTAATATGTTCCACATTTTGCTTCTAAACAAATTCAGGGTCCTGTTGAGGTGTGATTGATCAACTCTAAAACATTTTTATGAACATTTAAAAGTGGAGGTGTGGGGCATCTGAAGGCAACATCCTGTGTAAGATTATGGACGGCTGTATGCAGGCCTGAGGGCGCTAGCCTTCCACAGCAGATCTCGCTCCAAAGGCTTCCTGGTGCTCAGCTCTTGCACTTGTAAGAGCTGTCAGTTGCAGGATTCCATTCTCCCCTCTGGCTGTGGAGATGTGTCCGCCTCCCCTGGCTCCTTACTGACCAGTCAGAAATCTGGGTCTTACTTAGGATCTGTGTCCCACATTCCTTCTGTCCACCTCGAAAGTAAACGGCTCTCCTGACTGCATGCTGCTTCAATACTGCATTCTGACACTGTACCAGACATGTCAACTTAGGAATCATGTCCTTCGGCTTCAATACCAGAGGAGGATGACAGAGGGGTGAGAAGAAGTAGCAAACAGAAGATAAAGGAGTTTGTTGGCAGACTCAAAGGTGCACTTGAGCTAGAAGGAAGAAGCATGCACAGACAGATTTGTACATATGTATATACATGAACGTATCGTGTACCTGAATCATTATATATGCATATATGCATAATAGATCCCTTGCTTGATTTTGCTATATTTTCTACAATTATCATGCACTGCAAATTTGGGGTATTTTATTTTTGTTGATTTTTTTTTTTTTAATTTCCTGCTTTAGGATTCCTGTAGGTGTGGCTGGCTGTGCGAGCCTGGATACCCTGGATACCATGCCTTTGGACTTTGGTGTCCTGGTGGTAAAGGAGAAGGCTGACGGTGAATCTTTTCCACAGCGCCTGTGTTGAGTCATCTATGAATCTCTGATTCATCCTGAGGATAAAATAAGAACAAGGAATCATAAGGACACGAGCGCTGAACAAACTTTCATCCTGATGCTCGCTAGAGCTAAAGCAGCCAAAGTGCTTGGAGATCTTCCAAAACTTCCTCGTGTGAGGATTATGAAAGAAACATCCTGCTGGGGGAAATAGAGAGGGGAGAGGTGGGGTGATGAAGTGGGGAGACCTCTCATTTACTTCATTACCTCAGATAAAGATTGAGAAGCTCCAGTGCGAAGGATGGAGCTAGGATGAAAACTTCCACACCTCAGGTCTCTCTAGAGAGAGCCCAGGGCATATACCACCAAAGAGGCGCTATCTTCAACTTTAAATCATTCCCCACTTGACCCTTAAATGGGACAGTGGCCATTCCTTACAAATTGCCTGCAGTCATCCAGGTTTACTCCACTACCTAATTACCATAACACCTCTTTTGTGCTTGGACAGGTCACAAATTCCACGATATCCTTTACTGTCACCTGTTGACCCTTGAGCCTCTCGCTCTGTCAGCCTTCCCTCTCTCAGCCTCCTACCATTCTACCTTACAATGCATCTCGGCCTCTGTTTCCATGAAAGAGAGAACTGACCCCAATGTTCACTCATACGTTGATCTTGTCTCTGATTCTCATGCATAATCTGGAGTCATGAGCTGGAGTTTGCCCTTCCAGTTCAGGAGCTGAACTCTTCAAGAAATCACCATGCAAAGAAAGACTAGGCCTGCAGAACAGGAGCCCACTGTGACTACAAGGCATAGCAGCCTCTCTCTTGCTGAAGGCAGACCATCACATGCAAAACAGCATACTCCCCCCCCAGGTAGCCTTCATTCATTCATTTATTTGACAACTATTACGTGCCAGCTTGCATCCTACTAGCCAGGCATCATCTGTGTTTCTAAGCAGTTCACAGACTAGTTATGGGATGGGGAGGTAGGGCATGGGGAGTGGGTGTGTATGTGTGAAAGCTTTACATGTCACCAGCTCACACTGTCATTTTAATCTTCTCCTGACAGTGTATTATATCGTAAGCATTCAAAAAGGTTTTTTGACTGCATGCCTATGTGAAGTAATGTATCTGTCAATTTCCTTCTTCCTGGAGGATTCAGACTCTTGTTTCTCCAAATACTGAGCTACGTAATAGCACAAAGGTTGGACTGGCCAGAACTTATAGCTATGAAAAGTTCAGGTCTAGAGACCAAAATCCTGAGTTTCAGTCTGGCTCTATCATTTGCGGAGACAGGTTTTGTTCCTTTGTGCTTCCAATTCCTGTTGAAAAATGGAGATAATAATAGAAGCTACCACATGGGGTCAAGATATACACCAAGCAACCTGTCTCACTTTCCTTCTGCAATAGGACCCTCTGACAAAAGCACCCTAAGGTATGCTGTGACGGTTAGTTTCAATTGTCAACTTGACACAACCCAGAATCATCATCTAAGAAGAGGGTTTCAATAAGAGATTGTCTATTACACAACATCCATTGTGTTGACCTGTGGACATGTCTGTGGGAATTGTCTTAAGTTAATTAATATGAAAAACAAACACCCCACTGTGGGTGGTACCATTCCCTAGGCAGGGAGTCCTGAACTGTATAAAGGTAGAAAAATGGGAGGTGTCTCAGAAGTTAAAAGCACTTGTTACTGTTACAGAGGACCTAGGTTCCATTCCTAGCACCCACATAACTTACAACTGTCTTTGTCTTCAGTTTTAGGAGATCCTACTCCATCTTTTGGCCTCCTCAGACACTGTATGTACATAGACCCATAGTGTACACATGTCCAAGCAGCTAAGATACTCAGACACATAAAAATAATAAAAAATAAATGGAGGGAATCCCACACTGACAAGCCAGTGGGCATGCATGTATTATCCTACTGCACTTGACTGTGGGTGTGACGGGAGCAGCTGTCTCAAGTTCCTGTACTCCTGCTCTTGTGGCTTCCTTGCAGTGATGGGCTACAACCTGGAATTGTGAATTCAAATAGCCCTTTGTCTCTTACATTGCTTTTTGTCAAAGTATTTTATCATAGCAACAGAAGCAAAACTAGGACAAGAAAGTATTTATTTCAGAGCACAGTTTAGGGTTACAGTCCACATTTCAGAATCACAGTGTCAGGAGCTTGAGGCCCTAGTCACATTGCATCCACGGGAGAGAAGCAGAGAGCAAAAGGTGAATGTGTGCTAATGGTCAGCTTTCTCCATCATATACAGTGCAGAATGGCTCTGCTTAGAGAATGCCGCCTCCCTCCCCCATAATGGGCAGGTCTTCCCACCTCACTTAATAGCAAGCAAAATAATCCCCCAGAGCTACACCTAAAGGGCTACCTCCCAGGGTGATCCTCAATTCTGTCATATTGATAATTAACCCTAGCTATCATAGTGCCTGCCCAGTAAACACCGATAATGTTGTGCTACTCAGTTGTGAATAACAGCTATCTGAGGAAGTAAAGAGAAGATCCTGGTTAATGTAGCCTACCTATGTTGACTTCAATATGTAAATACTTCTACTGTGAGAGTAAGGCCAGCAGGGGTAAATGTAAAAAGATTGGTTCTTCCGGTGATTACCATTGACTTACCCCCATGGGGCAGGCACCGTGTGGGAAAGCTTTTCTTTAACTTTGCACATGTGAGTTTACACTATTAGCCAGACCCTTTTCTGTCTGAGTCCCTACTGTGTTAAAACAAACGAACGAATAGTGAAGATCAGTACTGTAAATCATTCTGCCGAGAAGCCAACTGCACTCGTCCAGTTGAGCCAAGAAATGAGGCAGGTGCCTGGCACTGTCTGCCATGTGCCATGTCATTGGCTTTCTGTAGAGTGATGCTACGGTTATAGCAGCCATTGCTCTAAGGGATTTATTGCACCCTAGGAACTCTGCCAGGTGTTTTCGGTAGAGATTCCACTGTATCCTCCGAACAACTTTGTAAGACTAGTGTTGTAATCCTCAGTTTACGCTGAATGAAACTGGGGTTTTGGGAAGTCAACAACATGTTCTTATTCTACCATAACTAAATATAAAAGCCAGGACTCAACCATGCTCATATCCCAAAGGAGCTCACATAACTACATGACAAATTTGAAGCTCCACTATAATTCTCCTAGTGACTACGGTGTCCTCCAGAGCATTCCAGAGCATTCTTCGGGCAGACAGGCTCAAACACTCTGCAACTCATTAACCCTTCCTCAAGCTAGTTACCTGACCTCTCTGGCCTCAGTTTCTTTATTTGTAAAATGGAGATAAGTGGGGAAACTGCTCTGAAATGATGTTAAAATGAACCAATATGGATAACATTTATAAAAGGGTCTGGAAAAAGCAAGTTTTATATAAATATTGTCAAATGAAAATAAGGTTCTTTTAGATGAATCAAGGACTTCCTTAGGTTTCATGATAGATGTAGCACATATATGCAATAGGCAAGCTGCTCAATTTTCTCCCTGGAAAGACCATGAAGATGAAACCAAATAACATGGGAACTGGATACAGATAATCCCACAGCAGACACACACTGTGTGTTGATACCAATTAAATAGCCTCTGACAGAGCAGTATCCTAACAGGAAGGCACAGTTATGTTGTCTACTCTGGTTCTTCAAAGGTGGCTGTTAATGGCTCTTAAGGGCCAGATGACAGAAGGAAAACTGGGTTTTTACATGGCTACAAATTCATCACTGAAACCTTCTCCCCTCCACTACACATAACTCAGCAGTACTTAACTATACAACTCTCCAGAAGGTCCCCACGTTACTTTATTTTCTGCTACTCTAACAGAATGGGCAATTTATGAACAATAGACTAATACTATTTAGCTCTCAGTTCTGGAGGCCAGGAAGTCCACAATAGAGGGTGCTTTATGTACATAGGACCTTTTGAATGCATCACGTGATGGAGAGCAGGGAGGGCTGAGGTCACCAAGCTTTAGATCCTCTCTTGTGATTACAAGTCTATTCCAGTGGTCATCCAATCATAATGAACAAGCCACATGAGCTAATCATATCTTATTGCGCTGGGGATTATGTTCCCAACACCTGATTTCCAAGAGTATGTGCTCAATCTGTAGCATCCCTCAGGCACAGATTTCTTTCATAGCCCTACATATAACAAATAAGTACTCCTGTTGAAAGACACAAGTCTTTCACAAATCCAGCTGGTTTTCCAAAAGTACTTGGATGTTCTTCATTCTATTTTTCCCAGAAGCATTTACCTAAAGATGGCAACAGCAGTGTACCACAGGGGATCCAAACACACCCCAAAGAACAATTTTGCACAAACAGTACTTCCCAAACCCTTACCTGCACCCACAACATTTATTGTCAGCTACTGGACTGGTTGTCTCATGTTATCTGGTAAACTCTAATTCAACAGAGATTTCCTCTTCTAGGGAGAAGGTTACAACAGGATCTAACTAGCAGTTTGCTAGCAGATCATGATAGATGATACCATTGGAGTACAATCACCATAGATATAATTGTACTAAACCAGTGCAGTGCATGAAATTTGCTTCTAGCCTAATCTGAACAAATCAAGCCCTAAAAGCCTAATCTGAACGAATCAACCTCTAAAAGCTGTCTTGAGACTACAAAACATTGACTTACCATTTGGTGGTGCTAGGGAATTAAAGTTGACTCTTAGGTATATTAAGGATGCTGCCGGTCTTCATTTTAAAAAATCATTTTCTCGTATAAATACTTCAGGATCTTTGAAGAAATAATGGCATACCTGCTTCCCACATTGAAGCATTCCAGAATGGACCCAAGGACTGATGAAATCAAATTGTGTGTGTGTGTGTGTGTGTGTGTGTGTGTGTGTGTGTGTGCTCGTGCACGCACGTGCACGTGCATTGTGTGTGTTGTACATATGATAACTGAGGAATAACTGCAAGACGACATGTTATACTAGTCTCTCTGCTTTATATACATTTGAAGAATTCTATAATGAAGGTCTTTTCTACTTTCTGAATCAGAAATATAGGTGTTCTTCTAAGTGAGTCCTTCTTTCCCACTACTTACTGCCCTCCTGTACTGTATGTCATCATTAGAATTCATCTCCTCTATTTTCCTCTCCTCTCTACCTCAGCCAGCTCCTCACATCCTCTCCAACAGCTTCTTGTCCACCCCTGGTCTCAAAGCTCCATCATCTTCTCAAAATCTGAGTAAATCATCTTGGACCACATGAAATCTGGCCACACCAATCCCCTGCATGCTTCTCTGCAATGGTTCATCATTACCCACCAGTGTTCTATCATTAGCCAGAGGTCCTTCATGAGCCATCCGGCTACATGCCATTCCATGAGGCCTCAAGCACAATAGACAGTGGGGATGTTGGGCTGTTTGTCATTCATTTGGCAAGAGCTGATGGGATTCCTTTGATGAGAGCTCTTTGCTAATGTGGGAGCACAATGGCAAGATTACATACTCACAATCCATGGTGACAAATGGTGGATGAGTTCACCTGTCATCCCCGAGTTTGTTATCTTCTTTCTCTTGTACCATTCCACATAAGCAGTTGCTTTTGTTAGAACCCTCTACAACCAACTCCATCCCATCTGCTGAAAGTCTGCACACTGCACACTCTTTGGGATCCAGACCATCCATTGCTTCTTTGGGAATTTATCCTAAGGCCTTCGGACTTTGTTTTCTATCATCATTTCACCAGTGTCTATACCTAGCCTAGGCCAAAGCTGAGATGTAATAAATGGACAAATCAATGAATGGGTTAATAAATGGGTTTCTGCCTTCTTTAAATGGGCTTTCTTGGGCTTTGACTTATGAGAGGTGAGAGATTATATCTGAGCATTATTCTGTATCCTGAATCACTTAAGATGATGAAATACATTTTGTTAACCAAAGCCATTGAGAATGGATATTCACTTAAAGCAAAGTGTCTCTTGTTCCCTGTTCCCAATGCATTTATGTTATGTGTAAGAAGGTGTAATCTGTTGAGTTAAACAGTCATACTGAGCTCATTTTTTAAAAAAATTTTAGGATTGCTCATTAATCCTAAAATGCTGAATTGTACTATGACCATTAAGAATTAACTTTTCATAACTTCCTGGAAAGAAAAGCCAGATCCCTTTGTCCATAGCATATCTCAACAAATATCCTAAAGAGTATCTTTTCATAAAATTGGTTTGCCTCACACCCTGCCAAACTGTCTCCTACCTTAAAGCTAGGTACTAAACAGCACTTGTCACAAAGACCATGTACCAGCATGAGAATGAAGATGCTCTCTGCTTCTTCCTCCTCATCTACTAAACCATGAACACAGCACATATAGGGTCTGAAGCAGCAAAAAGAGAAACATTGTAAAAAAAAAAAAAAAAAAACTAGGCACAGGGGCTTCAGTTTCCAGCTCTCTCACCGACTGTCTTTATCTCTCGATCTCTCTAACCAAGAAAGCAATGCCTTAGTAATTGAGAGAACAGCATATCAATCAATGCTTGTTAAAACAAACGTACAAAAATGGAAGCCTCTAAGGACCAAAATCAGTAGCAGCTAAGGCAGCTCTGGATATGTGAGAAATGAAATAAGAGTCGACAAGACACCATTGGGGAGAAGGGAGCCTCTTTTCAGCACAATGGTTTACATTGTTTGCTAAAACACAAAGCGTGCAATAAAATACAGGTGAATGTGCGATTTTACACATCTGCATGAATAGACACCCTATGCTATCGCGTGAGAACATAAAATCAACAAGGGTTTTCTTTTCAGCCAGCGTCTCTGCTGCTTAGTTGATGACTAATCTTACAGATTAAATCCGATCACTGGATTATTGATATTAATTCTTTCTTTGGGTTGACAGCTGTAAGATGGAAACGTCACAGAAAACTCTAAAATCGACTGAGCCCAATTAAGGAGACAGGACCAAAGCCAAAGCACAGACGATGGAGTAATCATGTCTCACAGCATTCATTCTAAGTCAGAATATTTTTAAAACCTGAGAAAGTGAGTTTAAAACACTACATTAAGAGCAAGACTGTTTTGTATGAGGATTTAAGCCCTATACCATTGTTTAAAACCTAACCTGTCAACAAAGAGGAGACACTTCCTTAAGCTCTTAAGGAACAAGAAATGTTCAAGGATGGAGGGGGCTTTACCGTCTTCAGTACTTTAAGCCCTGCTTTTAGGTAAAGCTTTTAGTTAAACAAGGACAAGTCTAAGCTGACAATTTGCACACATGCTCATTTCTGCACCCGTTCATTAGCGAGCTGATTAGAATCCTAATGTAGAGATGGGGGGCATCTCAAAGTCAATTCATTTATGAAAATGCTCATAAGTTTAGCAAGACATTGTTCAAACAGAAACATTTCAGGATGATAGAACACACAGAAGGAGATTTTAAGGGATGGACAAGCACATCACTATGATGACAAAGTTACTCACACTGAAATGATAAAAGCTAAAGTCAGAAGTGAAAAAGGTTAAGTATTAATGAACTGGCGGTTGCCAGCAAGCATGGTCAGCATGCAAGGACAGAAAACAGTGTGGAGGAAAACTGGTAGGGTGGGGAGGACAGAGAGAACACAGAGCCAGATACAGCTGGGAGAAAAGTGACTATGAGATTGATCGTTGTCAATCTTGATAACAGATACACAGGGATTATGTTACTTTTATATTTCTTTAAAATTGCCCATGATAAAAAAAATATGAAGGTAAAAGAAATGCACTGATTTTAAGTGAAACAAACAAGCAAACAAAAACAAGTTAATAACTCTGAAATAAATGCTTTGACCGTAGACATGAAAGGAAGGAAACTATTCAGGGGACACCAAAAGGAAATGTTAAGAGAAAATCAGGACAAGAGAATTTTTGTAGATGATTTATTTTCAGTTTCAAGAATAAATATTGTTGAAGAACATCATGAAGAGAGTGGTAGGATGGTACACACTTACCATCGCAGCACCGGAGAGACTGTAGGAAATGAAGTCATGAGTTCGAGGCCAGCCCCAAAAGATAGTAAGCTCAAAGCCATCCTGGAAGACATGGTGAGGCGCTCTCAAAAACTCCAATGGTAGGCATGTTGCTCAGAGACAGAATGCTTGCCCTGCATACACAGGCTCGGAGTTCTGCCATCTGAAATCAAACCAGACCAAAAACTGTATGTCAGAGAGAGAAATGGAAAAGATGTGTGGGTGTAAGAGACATAAAATCATCAAACATTCCCAAGCTTAAAAAATCATAGAAAGTACTTAAA
The DNA here is from genome assembly GCA_019843815.1 of Montemys delectorum. Lineage (NCBI taxonomy): Eukaryota > Metazoa > Chordata > Mammalia > Rodentia > Muridae > Montemys > Montemys delectorum. The sequence goes on along the minus strand of JADRCD010218395.1, from coordinate 8,923 downwards.
TTTAAACAAACAAACAAACAACTCCTCTGAGGTAATAAAGAAGAAAGGGAGTGCAAATGCCCATAGGTAGAGAGGGCTTCTGATGTGTAAAGGTCATCTCAGGAAGCTAGGAGAATTCTTTCCTCCTTAGGACAGTGAGCATCTAACCCTTGCCAGCCTTGTATCTAATGCAATGTGTGCTTAGAATATGCCCCTTGCTGTGACTACAAGAGGTACTGCTCCTCTGGGGTAAGGGGGTAAACAGCGCACAGTAGAAGGTTCTACCACCAGGGCTACAATTACAACCTGGCCAAACGTTTTGAGTTTGGTTTTGTTTCCTTGGGACAGGGTTTCAGAGTCAATGCGTAGCCCAGACTGGCCTCAGGCTCCTAATCTCCCGCCTCAGCTTTCTAGGCTCTAAGACTGCAGGTGTGGGCTGGCATCCTGGGCTTGAGATTTATTATGTTAGAGATTTGGGGGTTTTTATTATTATTTTGTTTTTGTGGTGCTGGGACCCAACCCATGGCTTGTACACAAACATTCTATTACTGAGCTACACCTTTAGCCCAATCTTTTCATCACTGATGCTTTTTTTTTTTCTCCTGAAAATTTAGTATTGTGGTTTTGGTGATTAGCATCTAGTAGATTCTTAATAAATATTTATCGATTGGATGATGGGACAAATGAATTCATATATGAATGGACTGAGGTGTTTCCCTTGTATAACACCATCTCCATTGGTTATCAGGGCCACAAAAGCTGCCCGGCTGAGATCATTGCCATGTCAGCTGAGGATGAACACATTAGGAGAGCTGGAGGCTTCATAATCACCCTCCAAGCCTCCCTGTCTCTCACTCTCCCGGTCTAACTCTCTGTCTCACTCTGTCTCTGCAAATGCAATGACCTTGTTACATCAGTTACTTCATCTCCCAAGTTCTGGCTGCACAAGATATTTCAGAGACTGCATTGCATCGCCCAGAAACATAGACAACAAAAAGCAGCGAAGTAGTCTACGCTTCTCATTCCTTTTGCTAAAATGCCCTTGATTTCCCCCCATTAATTGCATATTAACATATCTAACACAGAGAATGTCTTCTAAATTACCCATGGGTGCAAGGGATAATGTAGTGTGTGCGATGAATGAAGTGCTCAGCTTCTCAACACTCCCCAAATACTTCTTTCAGAAATGATACACTATTTTCTTAGCTTGAATAGTCTTTTCATACAAACCTCAGTGACTACCAAAACAGTTTAATGTTATTAGAATATCATCAGCTTTCATTATGTTTAATAAGAGATGTGACAAGAGATAATTTTAAATACATTTTCACCAGAATTAAAATCACAAGTTGTAAAATGAATCCTAGAAGTGTCAATTATAATGGAATGTAATTCCAGCTTCCTTCAGCTTACTCCCATTCACTGCTCTAGGATGGAACTCTAGCAGTAAGCTTACAAGCAGAGGAAGGCAGCTAAAATCTCAAATACCAATCTTCATTCTCAAAAGAAAAACCTGTAGCTTCTTTCATCAGCTTACTTGACACTTTTAATGGTTAATTTTTCTAAGTCTATTGAATGGCCAAATATGTCATTGTCTATCCATCCTTTGTATAGTCACTGAACTATTACCCCTAGACAGTGTGATAGGCATAGCATGAACCAACAAGAGAGACAGAAGGCTGTATGCTCATTCCTTCCCATTCCCGTAACTAACTCCCTAGAAGATAGCCTCGAAAAATATCAAGTTAAGCATGGTTGGTGTGTATTCAATTATATCTTGTCAAGAAGGAGGAGGAGGAAGAGAAGAAGAAGAAGAAGAAGAAGAAGAAGAAGAAGAAGAAGAAGAAG
>JADRCD010218394.1:17598-40413 GCA_019843815.1 Montemys delectorum | reverse complement strand
CCATTTGTGAAGGCAGGGTAGCCCATTGCTCTGCAGCCTTTCTAGTATCTCCCACTTACTTCTACAGCTCTGAACTCTGTCAAGGATCAGGCAGGAAACGGAGAAAAAAGAGAATAGTCAGCTTATAAGAGAAGTTTACAATATACTGAATGGGACATGGCTCCATTGACTAAATATTCTAGGGCTATTGTCTTGAATTGTGGGAGTCTTTCTTGCTGAGACCCTAAGGAGTGAGCCACAAAATTGCACTTGTGAACCATGTGATTCTAACAATGAGAACTCTGCAATTCTGAGGGTGTGAACCATATATTTCCAAAGATATAAACCATGCATTCCCAATGACATGAACCATATAATTCTAAAAATATAAGCTGGACATGTTGCATTGTGTGAACTATGTAATTCCTATGATGTGAGCATGATATGGACATCCAATTCCTGTCTTCTGAGACGTAGAATTATCATGGTGTTAACCATGCATTCTATTCCTCTATGGCAGATATATTCATCTGTCTACTACTTCACACAAAATTTTTTACGTGGGTCTGAATGCTTTTTGGGTGTTCCTGGGACAAATATCCAGTGACCTAAGGCTTACTTACTATCTCTGGAACCGTTTATGATCCTAATACATTGACTGCTGCACTCTTACGCCACAGCAATTCATGGCCCTTCTTTTGCTCTTTGATTTTTTTTGAAGTGTCACACAAGTGATGCCCTACTGTCTCCACACTGCCAAAGACATTATAGAGCCTTCTCAAGGAAAACTGCAGCTATCGACTGACAAAAAAATTCTATTCAGGAAAACCTCCTCAGTATTCTATTTATTTCTAATATTTCTATGTACAAGTGGAATTCAAGATTCATATATTACCAAAGTCAAGCTTGTATTTCAAGTTTTATACCAATTGTATCTGAATGCAGCACTCAGATGTTCTAATGAAACATCTACCATTTATCTTGGATATGTTATTGGCCAAATACTATTACAACTTACTAAACACATATGCTCTAAAGTAAGTTTGAAGTAATTCCAATGCAAGTAATGCTCATAATCAAAAAGATGAGGATTTGAGATCTATGTTCAAAGCCTGATTCACAAAAATGTTGAGCTCTCCTTGACTCTTAAGGCTAAAACTGTCAACATCCATACAAGTTAGTTATGTAATCATGTACACTACACTATGCTTGACACTATATTTCAGTCACACATCCTTTCTTTCTCGTCTTAATGCCTCCCAGTTCCAACAAAGCAACTATAAAGGCTGAATAGCTTAATCCTCTCCTTTCCCCAATCTTATCCTCTTTAACCACTGTCTTTGCCAGGAGTTTGCATCCTGCCTTATTCACTGCAGTTTCCAGTTATCCCTTTGCTACTTCTTTGAGTTGCCGCTGAGTGTGAAGTCCTGGAGTTCAGTACTGGCCCTCTTGCCTTCCATTCTTTTCCCAGGAACCTTCCCTTTGCCTAAATATTACTTGTTGAGCTGTTTTAAAAACTCATTTATAGGCTTCAAGATTCTCTGATTGAAATATCTGGTAATATCCCTCCGTAAAATACTTCTTTTCTGCCCTTGTCCTTTAAAATTGTTCTTTTTTTATTTTATTTATTTATTTATTTTATTTAATTTTTTTTTAGAAATGGTCTCATACCATGTCAAGGCAAACACCACTGGCCATTGTCCATAGATGTAATTGTCCGTAATTATAGCATACCCCCGTGTCCCACATCCCCTTCATCATCATCTATGTTTTATGTACTCCTTAAGGTTATCAAGATGTCATGTACCTCTCTCCCATCTCTTACTTACAGTATAAACTATATACATATTATATATGTGCACTTGTACTTTTGCTGCATGTAAATAATTTACAAATGTGGCTTACACATTTGTTTAGTTTATGGTAACCATATTAGTCAATAAGCTTTAGTTGAATAGACATCTTTCTTCCAATAGTTTCTCATACATTAAATAATAGTTTTGATTGAAGGGCTGACAGGCTACTACAAAGCAGTCAACAAATCAAATCTCTAAATAGAACCAAACAAAGTAATATAGTAGAAAAGATTTCATGAAAATTCTGACTTTGGTTTCCACTAAGCATCAATGTTTCTACAAATGGGTACTGAAATCACAGGGCTTTTTTTTCAAGCTGGAGTTGAGGGGGAGGCATGGAGGAGGAGCCCTGAGTATCTTCTGAGGGTGAGGTAGCTTGGAGAAAACCAAAGTCTGCAGGAGGTTTCTGGGACCCTGAGCAATCACAGTACCAAAGGCAGTTCTTGGAAGATTTTAATCTGAGAAAAATGGTTTTAATACAGTACGTACTGTGGGTATATTTGTTTTGGCAGAGACTGAGCTTAAGTCAAATACTATGCATTTACAATCCAAGTGATTAATAAACAGACATGGAATTTTGCTCCTTCTCCACAATACATTCAAGAAAATGGATGGATTTTATTATTCTACTTATTATTTTTTATCAGGAAAAGTAAAAAAAAAAAATAATGGTGATTTCTTCCATCCCTTCCAAGCTATAAAAATGAGAGAGGCGGTATGATTATGTATTGCTGGAAGAGATGCAATTGTAGAGAATTATAAATCATCTTATTTGGTTTGGTTGGCATTATTTTGTTTATTTGTTTCTAATGCAAAGAGCAGGATATTTGCCATCATTTCTGTTCTATAACCTGTGGTACATGTGACAGGAACAAAAAAAATCTATTAACAAAAATGTATTTTCCCTTCCTGGGCCAAAAGCAAAATAGCACCCAGTTGAAACAGTCATGTACTTCTTCTGTCAGAGTTTACTCTTCGTGCTGACAGTTGTCCAGGTTTAAAAAGAGACAACAATGTTTTAAGAACCTCCCCCGAACAAAAATATATTGTTAAAAGCACAAAGATTTATTTCCTGGCTTACTCTTTGCAGATCATTAATATCTTTGGCGATATTCTTCTTTAAGAGGACACAAATTATTTCTCTAGGCATTTGTTTTGTAAAACAAAACATGTAGCGATGAATGGCTTTAAACAGATTCTGAGAGTGTGAAAGATGATGAGAAACACTTCTGTGACATTATATGTACCAAGGGTGGCTGAAAGGAAGAATTGTGCCAGTGAGTTTTCCTAGGCTCTACATTCTGAAAACATTTTCTGGCAGTATTCAAGCTGGAGGAGGAATAATGCATGAGTGGCCTGGTGGGTTTTGTGGTCATTTACTCTGTATCTGTTCAGAGGAAGTCAAGAGGGTATATATTTAAATTCTTATATAGAACTTTGAAGTTAGACAATTGTAAAGTTTTCCAGACTTTAAGCATTATGAGATATGAGAATCTGTTCCTAAGGGCACTTTGATACTATAATCCATTACAAAGAGTTTTAGTTTCTTATTATATATCTAATAGCATATTCTAAGAGAGATACAAAATACTTTGTCATTATTGTTATCATCATTGGTGTGTGTGTGTGTGTGTGTGTGTGTGTGTGTGTGTGTGTGTGAGACACGTGCACTTATAATACACAAAGAGGCACTGCAATAATAGCATATACAAATGATTCAAAATACTCCTAATACTAGGATAATGAAAAGATGATGCAAATAGGTGATATATTATGACAAAATTATTCTCATTTTAACAGTATGTAGAACCTCACTGAAATAAAAGCCAGGAGGAGATGGGATGAAGAAACAATTGACATCCAACCCATGATCTAAGGTCATAGGTATGCCTATAAAGAAAAGAGCTGGGTATTAGAAGAGAGAGTCAAGCTCAAAGAGTTCTATAGAAAGTGGTATAAGTCAATTTAGGGGATCTGATGATTCAAAGCACTAAGGATGTGTAGCTAAGGAAGATCCAGATGAATCTGCAAAGAAGTTGAAACAACTGTTGAATACAGTCTAGCTGGAATCTGTCCAGATTGTATTATTATCTGCCTTGGCCATGTGCTCAGCTTGGCTGGAGTTCTGTGGGTGTCTTCAGGTACTACCAGTCCCAAAAGTACTTAAGAGCAGATTCAATTCAGGGATAGTATAAATTTGATTAGTCAGGAGGAAGCTTCTGTGTTATTGAACACACATAGGACACATACACATAGACACATAACATCACACATCTAACATACTCACATACATACACACATGAACACACACATAACTCTCCTGCAATTAATAAATATATTACTGCTCTAATTCTCTAATTCTTTTACAGATTAATGAAATAAAATTCTTGATTTTTTATAAGTGCAACAAATCTCTTACCAGGAACTTTGGGCAGGATATAACAGGAGTAGCTTATCTCAGGTGGGGCTAGAATAATGTAAAAAGCCTTCATTGCTTGAATCACACATCTGGCCCTTGATACTGGCTGCTTGCTGGGACCTCAGCTGAACTGTCAGGTAGTATATCAACAAGTGGTCTTTGATGTGGTCTCACACACTAGCCAGAGTAGGTTCCTGCTCACAGCTGTAGCCTGGGCTTTGAGCTTTGAGAAAGGTGGATAGTATTCTTTTGATTCATTTCAGAAATAATAAAGCACTGCTTCAGAGATATTCCATTCGTTGTGGTAGTCCAAGAGCTCTGGACAGATTCAAAGGAAAAGAAACAGACACCAGCCTTTAATAGGAAGAATATCGAAACTAAAGAAGAAAACATCTTCTGTGGTACAAAATGTATTATCTAGAAAAACTAATGCTGCCTCAGCAGCTAACAGTTGGAAGAAGGCAACCAGTTTTGCATGGTTAGAGGAATACAAGAGGATCCTGACTTTTAAACATAATTAAGGACTATGTATCTCATGCCTATAATCCTAGCACATGGGAGGCTGAATCAGGATGATTGCCATAAACTTGAGGACAATCTAGGGAACATATTAAATTCAAGGCCAACTTTGACTACAGTCTCAAGAAGATAACACAGAAAAGAAATAAAACAACATATATACAGGGTAAAGCATTGTAATTAGTGCACTACTACAAGTTCAAAATCCCATTAGTCAGCAGAATTTCACACACACACACACACACACACACACACACACACACAATCTCCTCAGTAAATCAGCATAATGATTTCACACTTGGAAAATTTTGTCTTCATGTGTGGATAGATCACTTCTAAGAGCACATTATTGAACACGAACAGACTGGCATTAAAAGGGGTTGAATAAAAGGGTAATGAATTCTTATGTGTACTCTGGAGATCAGGAAGGTAAGGGATCCAGTTTGCAGCACTCAAAGATCCCTGGAGTTAAGACAAAGGAAGGAGGGAGGAGATTAGATAACTGAATCACTCCAGGAAAACTGAGATGTATTCATATGTTCTTGTCTACTCTTCCTTCCTTCATGATTACTAAGGGTTAATATCTTTCTCAGAGTGTTCAGACCCACACTGAGGAAGACTACTGTCGTAGGATATAGCAACATCATGTTTACCATATCTTCAAGGGCAAGAGGCCTGCAATTCTCTCAGTTCTTCATCCTCAATGATGCTTTCTATTACCCTGAAGCCTGACACACTCATAGCTCCCTGCCTCATAAGTCTTTCCTGCTGCAGTTCAGAACTCTGCACACCTCTCTTATTACACATAGTCCTCAAACTTATGAAGACTTCATTGACTTTCACCTTCTCCACCATCTCTGTCTTTCTTTTACTTTTATGCATCATGTGTTACTCTTATTACTTCTTCAAACCCCATGGTTCATCTTCTTGTCTTTTTTTGTTGTTTTTTTTTTTTTTGAGACAGGGTTTCTCTGTGTAGCCCTGGCTGTCCTGGAACTCACTCTGTAGACCAGGCTGGCCTCGAACTTAGAAATCCACCTGCCTCTGCCTCCCAAGTCCTGGAATTAAAGGCATGTGCCACCACTGCCCAGCCATCTTCTTGTCTTTTTAATGAAATTCTTACCAATACACATAAACTCTCTTTTCCTTCCTTTAACCCATCATTACCCACACCTGGAACGCTATTTGCCTCTATCTTCTATTGTGCTTGCTTGAGACAGTGCTCAAGTAGAGCATGAGACAAGAATTGTCTAGCATGGAAATACAAGTTGGCTAATGTTTGAAACTGAATCCTGGCCACATGGATTATTTCAAGCAATAGTTGAAAAACTGTTTGCTTTTATGACAAAGCAGGCCGGGGTACTATCAATACCAGTGAATTTGACACAAGAGCATAGGGAACAGGCTGAAGGCTTCAGTGGGAAAGACGATGGTGTCTATCCCTCTTTTTGACATTTATACTTGAGGGTAGGAAGTCTGATTCTCATCACCAAGGACATTCAGATGACCCCATTTTTATGGCTCCTGTAGAAACTCTTCAAATGACTTAGCACCTTGCTATCTTTGGCTTACTCTGCTTTCAAGGGCTTTCCTGGGCAATTTAAAAAAAAAAAAAAACTTTCTATTTTTATATGAAAAAGAATGGTAGGATTTTGTGCACTTGTACAGATAGAAAAGAGAGAACAGAGGGAAGGGGGAAGGAAGGGGAAATGTAAAGAGAGGAGAGAGAAAGAGAGAGAAGAGAGGGAAAGAGAGAGAAAGAAAAGGGGGAGGGAGAGAGAGAGACAGAGAGACAGAAAGGAGACATTTCTTCAAGGCAGCCCCCTTTAGGATAGATGGAGTTCTTAGCTCTGTGTTAACACCCTGGTATTACCCCACAGCTGCAGTCACAGAAAATCCCACACCACACGTGGTGATATAAACAAACCTGATGTGTATCCTCTGTTAAGCTTCGAGAAAGAACATTAGTTTCTAGGCATGAGTGGCCTTCCTCTGGACTTTCATAAGACAATTATTATCTTCCAAGATGAAGAAATGAATGCAAACCTTAAATGACCTTTAAGGATCAGCAGTGACTCTGGAGACCTGACTTCAAATTCATTTTTATTTTTTCACTGGATGACATGATTCATACATACTTGCTAAGTATCACCAACAGATCCTATCCTTTACCAAAACTGGTACACACTGGGACCTTTCCCATCATCTGGACTCTTAATGAATAGTATGACCTATTTTTCAAAATCTGTTCTATTGATTACTTTCTTCTATGTACTGAATCTGTTGTTCTCTAAGGCCTTGAAGAATAAAAAGATGAGATAAGTATACCTCTTCATCACTGACGATAGTCTGTCTTTTCCAACCTGGGTCCATGGTGGTGGGTCCCTTCTAACTGCATTAAAAATCATAGCAAGTGGTGGTGGCATTGCTGCTCCCTCCAGGCAAATGTGAGACAGAGCAGTTGGCTCATTAACATTACAGCTGCACAGCAGATTAGATATATTGTGCTTCGCTGCCTGGTTGAAGCACTTCTGGAATTAGGGCCTGGCATCACTGGAACAAGCTTGTACTCTGTTTACAGTCATTCCCAGCACAGACGACACAGTCTTGCTTTTCTGTGTCTGTGTAGACTGGCTAGCTGAAAATATCTTCCACTAAGTTGGGAGATATTTAGATATCCTATATAACGTTAGAACACACACACACACACACACACACACACACACACACACATCCTAATTGTAGAGCCTCTCCATTCAAATATAAAAATATAATCATAGTCTTCAATGATTCTTCCCCCAAAAGAAGCCATTAACTTATTCAAATCAACCATAGTTTCATAAATACTATGGGCTTCAGGCTGGTTACAGTTCATTCCAAAATCTTTCAGAGAACAAGAACGTGGTGTGTTGTTGCTGTTGTTGTTGTTGTTGTTGTTGTTGTTGTTGTTGTTGTTGTTGTTTTATGTGGCCTTCAACGTCAGGACAAGAACCTAATATGGCTGTTTGATTTTGATTAATCCAGAAAAATACATTCTTTCTTTGTACAAATATCTCACAGATAGCTACACATAGTTATTTTAAAGGTTGTAGCATAAGTACAGAAGCTACTTATGTTTTGACTATATTTCTTCAATATAAAAGTGAACTGTTCTTGACAGGATGTCCAAGTATATTTCCAAGGCCTCTCTGGGACTGGAGTCTTTGTCCTCAGAGGGATGAACAATACATGACACTGAGGATCTTGGGATGAAAAAAAACTAACTGATAGCAAGTGAAAGAGTCTGGCTGAAGACAGTAGTGCCCTATCGTGAGGTAGAGACTGAAAATTCATCATACTTATCACATTTCTAAGTTTGGAACAAAATGAGATATAACAGAATTCAGTGAAGTAGAGGACAGTCAGACATATTCCTGGTAAAACTCACTTAAGAGTGCTTCTCTAGCATGTCACTACAATCTTTCCCAAGTGACATACTCACCCATCTTGTCGCAGACAGCCTCAGGCTACTTCCATGGGAAAGGGCAGAGGAGTCATTTGTCCTGTGATTGGCTTACTCTGGGCTTTGTCAACTTTGGCTACATATTACAACCAGGTGTAGAATTCTGAAGGCAATCAGTGCCCAGGGCTCACATCACCCTAATGAACTAAAGCATCTGCTTTGCGGGTGGGGTATGGACTTGAGTATCTTTTAAAAGCTCCTTAGTCACCAGCATAGATTTAGAACTGACATCACTAGATTCTTCCATAAGCAACAGAATAGAAGGAGCTAGGGATCCAGTCCTTGTTTCCTTCTCTGGAGGTCAGCAATCACATGGCTTGTTTTCTTCTTAAGGCCTAGCCTTCTAGATAACTTAGCAGGGATATACCTATCATACATGGGCAGGTGATGGGTCACCTTTCTTTCTCAGCTACTTTTGCCATTCAGAAGGGACAACTCAGATGGTGGCAGTAGCTGGACATTCAGACTCTCATTTCTCAGGAATAAACACAATCTTCTCAATCCTATATCTTATACCATCTAGCTAGGGCAACAGATTGGTCTATCTTGTCATCATCGCTCAGGCATTTATGCACCATGGAAAGCTGAAATTTAATTCTTCATTCCCCTGGCAACTGGATCTCAATTCTGGGCAGCCAGTCAGCACATCAGGAATCCACTAAAGCAAATGATGTTGCCTCTCCACAGCAGGCTGACCAGTAACCATCTAGAATTCATTACTGTTCTGGTTTGTTTACACATACTAGGAACAGATAGTGCTCTGAGTTATTTGGACATACTTCTTTTTCTATAAATTAGTTTCAAGCTATGCTTCTAGTCAATAGGCCAGTTTCAAACGGTACAATTTCCTTCCTTTCCTATTCTTTGGCAGTAAATATGTAAGGCTTGTCCCTTTAGAGAACACATGTTGTCAGAAGCAAGGTGCTGTAGATAACAGTTTAACTGAGTCAAATCCAGTTCCATTTGCCCTAACTTACAAAGACATTATAGCTTTGTATATTCCCCTTTTACCTGATTGCCAATCAACAGTGTCTCTCTCAGTCCTCATCCTTAATTTCTGATCAGAAAAAAAATGACCAAAGTATAATTAAATTTTTAAAATAAAAGTCCCTTTGCAGGTAGTGAGATTGAGTGTTATTTTATTTCATCTTCTATGTGTAAAGAAGGGCTCATCTACTAGGGTTAATGTGGTAAAGGGTGTGAACGACAAAGCAAGGGTAATGCCTCTCCTGAGATTTCTAACATAAATCTCAACCAAACTCAGCAGTTGGACACAAGAGGCAAAAGGAAGGAACTGCAAATAAAGAACTCTAAGCATTGCGCCATGTCACCCCATCTAAAGGAGACCTCCAAAGAGCAGCAGTTATGAGCCATTCAATTACCTCTTAGTAGAAGTGATAAAGAAATACTAAAAGTCCAGCTGCTTTAAAGACTAAATACATTTAAAGAGAGTCTAGAAGCAAACTGGAAGTTTGATGAGTTAATACAAGATGAGCAGGTTATTAGGCAGACGAAGGGAACAAAGTAGGAATGAGTGCAGTGTGCTGAATGCTCATCCTGCGACAGGAGCCACTGAAGAAGTCAGACGTAGGAAGGCCCTCATCTGCAGAGAGGAGAGCTGCTTTCTCTTCTGGCTCATGCAGTTTCAATCCTAGCTCTGTGCATATGATTCTCAAGTTTTAATGAGAATCACTTTAACAGCACCAGTTTACTTCTAGACCTGGAAAATATATCAAATTCAAAAAGGAACTCTTTCAAGTTCCTACTTAACCTAGCACACCTGTTTTGGACTGGTCACATTCTTCCATATGGCTAAAACCTTGGAGAACTATGATAATAAACTAGCTGTCCCATTCTAGAAAATCCTGTTCTGTTTTGCACAAAATGGAAGTAAATTCACTCAATAATTACTTTAAACCTCAAGTGCAAAGTTGTCAGGTTGCAGGACATTGGGCTTAACACCACTGCATATTTATTAGAAACCTGGAAAAGATTTTGAGTTTCTCTGGGTTCTCAAGAATGACAGCTCTAACAGAAGCTCTACAGAGATGGATGTAGTAAACAAGATAAATGATCGATGATAGATAGATGATATGAGGATTCATTACTGGAATGAGCGCCTATGATTGTGGACAGGAGAAGCCCATCGTCATCTCTACCTCTGCAAACATGAAGATAGTAAGCAGTGAGATATTTCAGTTTGAAATGTAAATCCTTGACTAAGAGCAAAAGAAGACAGAAGGTAGATATCAGGTACTCTTGTTCAAATAAATAACTAGAGAGTCAACTTTTTACCCTTCACACACTAATCCTTCCTAAGGATGTTCCTCAGGTGTGTCTGTAATGGGTACGATCTGCTTAGGAATGTTTTGAATGGTGCTAGCACTCAAATGCAAGATTAAGGTGCAAGCTAGAGAGATATCTTAGTGGTTAGCAACATACACATACACTGCTCTTATAGAAGTGCCAAGTTTTGTTCCCAGTGCCTGGCTTATAACTGCCTGTAACTCAAGTTCTAAGAGATCCTACATAGTTATCTGGACTCTGCAGCATCTACCTACATATTGTGGATACACAGACATACACACATAATTAAAGCATAAATGAAGGGGTTAAAGATATAACGATCAAGTGTGACCATGTCTTGAGGAAGTTCACAGTCAGGTGTCGACCTTGTTAGTGAGAGTTCTCAGCAAGACAGTGAAGATACTGCAGGTAGAGAGTTATCAGAATGTCTTCATCAACTTATTTAAAGGAAGCAATTATTTGAGTTCTGTCTTCACTTATATGATTTTTTTAGGATGGAAAGGGGAGAATTTAATAAGCATCCTGTTCCCAGATACAACACAACCATTAACAAAGGTAAAAACTAAAGCAGAAATTGAAGAACAGTATCAATATTTAATCACAGCAGGCTAAGGGCTGTTGAAGCTGAAGATATTAAATGTAATTGAAACAAAGCAGCCGTATTCCCAATATGGGATTGGAGGTCTAGGAAAGAACCATTCTCCACGTGTCACCGGCTCACAGCTGGATTGTCCCTAAGTAGATTGTACCCCTTACAGACACACCAGAGCAACATCCTAGGATGTTTTAGTGTGGGAAGGGTAAAAGATACCACAGGCAATTTCACTTCATGTAACAAATCAGACAATCATACAGCACAAAAACATTTTCTTTCTATAAAACGGATTGAACACAAGAGTAATTTAACCAGCATACTAATGAAGGTGGCTGAGAAAAATGCTCTTTGAAACACTAAACTGGATAATTTGGGAACTCTAGATTCCACATACCAGAGAGTCAATATAATGATATTATTAAACAACTCTAACATATGGGCCATATTATATGGAGGATAAATCCTTATTTTATAATTGCTAGATATCTCAGATCTTGTATTCATGATCTCAGAGGACATTTCCAGAAGTTAATATTATCATTGCATCCCAGAGAGTGTTGTATAAGAGTCCTGGTTCCTATAAAAGTGTTAACCTTCCAGGTAGCTGCTACATCCAGTTTCATAAGCAGTCTCTTTCTGCAGTTATTAAGCTGAGGCTTATGATCCTGTTTCCTAGACATCAAATTAGTACTTTTTTTTCTGTGAACTGGGAAAATGGTATCTTACATGCTTTATTGTTTTATCATGTGGATGTCAATCCTGTTTGCAGTCCAAATATGGGTGCCTGTGTATGTGGATGAAATTGGTGATGGGTAGGTGGATGGATGGATGGATGGATGGATGGATGGATGGATGGATATGGTAATCTCAGATTGATAACTATAAGTTTTCTACCTTCTGTGTTTAAGGTCAATCACTGTAGTCATATTCTTGGCACAGAGTCAGAAGCTGGTCTCTGTAGGCACAAACCACCAATTTATCTTGCGGCCTCAGTTGCTCCTTTACTCCTCTGGCAAGAGCTGGCATATAACCAACAAATATAACAATAAAGAGCTGTCTTGAAGATAAGGTTTTCTAGCACAAGGCACAATGTCTTGGACTATGATTTCCTCATTTCACCCACATACTATTAGACATGCATGATGATGCCATGATCACTCACAGGTTCCTAGGACATAAGGCTTAGGAATATGAAGTGGTTCTCCTCACACCTTTCTGTTTTCCAGCATCATTCTCTGATATGATGCTCAAATTATGACGCCAAGAAGACATTTTTCAATCTGCTGGATGAAAATTATTTAAGGATTGTTTTTCCTAAGAAAAAGAAAATGATAAGGAACAAATACGTGCATGTTCACATGTTCACTTCAATACATTAAATGTTCTCATTTCCCTCAGAAAATGTTGAGATATTTGGCAAGACACAAAACTTTTTCGTTTCTCTATTTCCCATCTGTAAAAAAAAAAAAAAAAAAAAAAAAAAAATCCCCATCTGTAAAGATACAAGGGAAAGGCGCTCTATGTGTCACACACATTATATACACTGGCAAACAAACTTGAGTGTTGGGCTGAGAATGTATGTCAAATTGTAAGGTATTTTTAAACTAAAATTCGTGAGCATTTAGAAAAATTGAATTATAAAATACTATTCTTTTAATTATGTAAGGGAGCCAAATTCTTCTCTAATGTATTTATGATGCATGAGGCTGGTGCATGGGGCTGGAGAGATGGCTCCACATTTAGTGGCACTTGCTGCTCTTGAAAAGGACTCAGGATGAGTTTCCAGAACTCACATGGGGGTTAACACCATTTATAACTCCAGTTCTGGGGATACAGGAGATACAATGTACTCTTCTGATCTCTTGGGCACCAGGAACACATATGGTGCACATACATGCATACAGTCAGATAAATTCTCAACCAACATGAAAATAATATAATAAAATTTGTAAATATAGAAACATTCTGGAAAAGAGGTCAATGCATGATATGTTCATATACATTCTAACAACGTGGCTCTTAACCAGTGGGTCAGGAACATTTTAACAAATGTCTATTTCCCAAAATATTTACATGATGATTCACAACAGTAGCAAAAATACAGATATGAAGTAGCAATGAAAATAATTTTGTTTGGAGGATGCCATGACATGAGGAAGGATATCAATGGGTCACAGCATTAGGAAGACTGGGAATCAACGAGGGAGTATTTGTGACCTGAATTGACAGGTTACAATTTCCATAGTCTTTGGAGTGTTGTTGAAGACTCCATAGAGCCACACTTTTTTTCCTGCCTATACATCACAGGACGGGATGTTTCAGAGGTCAGGCAACATGGGCTACATCTTGTCCACCATCAAATGACCCATCAGAATTCAAAACAGGGTATGGTCCTAGTCTCTACAAACTATGTAGAGAAAAAAAGCTCTCAAAGCTGTCAGATAAGACAGGAAGAACGTCTTTGAAAGACAAAGTGAGGCAAGAATCTATAATTTGAAATTGAGTTTAGAGTGGAACTTTCCAGAGAACAATAAAGCATCACTTGACAAATAATTCAATCATCTGGTTTTATAGAGACCTTAGGCATGATGTAATACAATCCTATATTGTTACAGATTAGGTTCCAAAGGCTCAGGGAAGTTAACTCGCCTGCCAAGCCACATAGCTAATAAATGAAAAAGGAAGAAATGCTATTTTGAGCTGGCTCCAAATCCTGTACCTTTCCTCACCTTAATAAGCAGACAGCTTGTGATCCAGAGTTGTCTGCCTTCATCTGACACATCCAAAAACCCCTCCAGCTAGAGAAATCATAGATGAGTTGGCTGCAGGCCCCAAATATTGATCCTCAACTTTCCTTGATCATCTACAAGCACACTAATTGCAAGTGGCCGTTTAATGTTCCTTTTTGCTAAGAACTGAAACTAATTCAAGACTGGCATGGTAACAGCCTGACAGGCTATAGGAAACAACCAACTACAAAGTATAATGACAATGTTCTATCACGAAGCACCAAGTAAAGAACCATATCATGAGCTGATCACCAGGCAAGAATAGATCATTTCACAAAGATAGTGACGCAGCTGAGGTACAGCAGTGATCACGTCATCATGATTGAAAGCTGTCTTAACAGATGCAGTCATCAGACAAAGGAGACATCTCAGAACGTCCATGAGGTACTCCAGCAGGCCTAGTTTGGTGAAGTCTTTCCTGATCTAAAGACTAAGCAGAGGAATGTGAGAACACTAGAGTTTTGCAAAAACTGAAGGTTGGGTTCATCTGTTGACAGGTCAAAACTTCCAGTTAGTTGTAAAGTCCTGAGTGTGCTGGCTCTGTTAGTAATAGGTGATGTGGGCAGTACAGATGCTGAATTGGAGGCCAACATCAGTTATACAGAAAAGTAGATGGAGAAAATATTTTTAAATATATATTAGGATAGAAAATAGATGTTATGATTATAGGAGCTTTAGGCCATTTTTCCACAATAACCACAGAAATTAGGGAAATTTTCACTTCAAAATGATTAAGAGCATATAAAAATATTAGAAAATGAGAAAGAGATACACAAATGCAGATTTTGTATTAGTGAAGAATCTCTCAAAAGTAGAATGCTGGTGGGAATATCCTGAACTAGATGCCCAAAGGAGCAAGGAGATATATATCTGGGTGTATACCTGTCCTCTCTTCCTCCTTGACCTGATCCCATACTCAGGTACCACTGGACAACTTTATCTGGCTATGCAAAAAAAAAAAAAAAAAATCACCTTGCCACACAGTAGCTGTGATACAATACCCAGAAGCAGGACACTTGCCCATCATTACTGAAGAGCAACATCTTAAGAGAGGCAAGAAGGAGGTATGTCATGAAATAGCAACGTCTGAGAGGAAGGACAACATGAGAAAGACAGACACTTCAGCAAAAATTGACAGATGGAGATATGCTTAAAATAGCAGCAGTGTAAGACAGGATGTATGGAATGAGGCACCCAATACCAATCACAGCTCTTAAATCAGAAACAATGTTAAGTAACTGTGTAGAGTGGACCTTATGTAGGCCTGATGTATGAGCCAGAAGATGTAGTTAAAGAATTATCTACTAAATGCAAGATTATGAGACAAGGAGGACAGATTCAGAAAGTTTAATATATGTATGTAACAGCAAATGATGAGGGAGAAAAGCTAAGAAATTTCAAGACATGAAAGAATAAGGAAAGTCTTCATAGTTTACAGTAATATTTTTAAAAGATAATCTACAAGGAAATGAGAGGAAGATAAGATTCCTTACTGGTATCACTTATTTTTTCTTTTCTTTTGCTTTCTTTCCTTTTCCTAGTTTCTTGTCTTTTTATTTCTTGGGGTTTTTTTTTATTAGATATTTCTTTTATTTACATTTTAAATGTTATCCCCTCTCCTGGTTTCCCCTCAGAAAAACCCCTATCTCCTCCCCACTCCCCCTGCTCAAGACAATAGGAGATAGCTCTTAAGAAAAGTCCCTTTGGATTAAAAACAACAAGAACAAAAGCCTCTCCTAACTATATTATCATTCCAACTCTGTGAACGAAACAGAAATACCTTCAGACAAAGTCTCTAAAATTTCCCTGCACTAAATATGGATTATTTTAGGTGAATAAAAAGTATATGGGGGGCACATAAGGATGGACAATAGGTTCCCTGAAGTTGTCGCTTTTTCTTTTCAAAGTCTTGACAAAAGGATAAAACAGGTAAGCCACCGAAGAGGAGAAAAGAGTAACCGATGTCTGAGCTGTATGTGGTGTAAATCAGATGGACAGTGGGGAAAACAGTTTTGAGGCTTAAGAAAACTGAATGACAAACAATCCAGAGGAAATCCAACAGCAAACACAATTTATACTAGTGCCGCCAAAAAAGGCTCAATAATTGGCGACATCAAGCATACTAGAAGCACAGTAGATGAGAAAGAGCTAAATTAATGAAGATTGGTTGAAAACCTATTTAAGACATTGTCAAATCCTCTCCCTGGCTCCAGTTAACTTGCTGATAGGCTGTCCATCATCCTGACAAAGGCCTGAAGTTCATACTTTAGGAGAATAGAAGAGAGGCAGTCTGTACTTGTGGTTACCAATTCAGCTAGCACAGGAGCCAGTGCACTAAAACCATCATGTTTAAAGTGCATTTCTGGGGACTAACTACTGGCAACCCCATGTGCTTTCCCTTCTTATATGATTAACTATTTATGTAAGCATATGCAGGAATGCGTTTTGATAAAGCATCTTCATACTAGTCATTATATTTTGTTCCTGTCCATCTCAATTTACCCACTGCCCTGCCTCATTCCACTGTCCTCCTGTAGCTGCTCTTTTCCAGTTTTAAATGTGTCTTAATTATTTACATATCAGATATGGTATGAAGATTTGATTCATGTATCACTATGCAGTGACCAAAGAATCTAATTGACATTTCTATATTCATAAATATTAAAACATTTTTCCATTTTTTATTAGGTATTTTCTTTATACTTCAAGTGTTATCCTGTCTCCTTGTTTCCCCTTTGAAAACTCCATATCTCCTCCCCCTCCCCCTGCTCACCAACCCACCCACTCCCACTTCCTAGCCCTGGCATCCTCCTACACTGGGGCATAGAGCCTTCACAGGACCAAGGGCCTCTCCTCCCATTGATGACTGACTAGGCCATCCTCTGCTATATATGCAGCTGGAGCTATGAGTCCCACCATGTGTACTCTTTGTTTGGTGGTTTAGTCCCTGGGAGCTCTGGGGGGTACTAGTTAGTTCATATTGTTGTTCCTCCTATGGTGCTGTAAACCTCATCAATTCCTTGAGTCCTTTCTCTGGCTCCTTTATTGGGGACCCTGTGCTCATTCCAATGGATGTCTGTAAGAATCCACCTCTGTATTCCTTCTTAGAAGGGGGAACAAAATACCCAAAGAAGGAGTTACAGAGACAAAATGTGGAGCAGAGACTGAAAGAATGACCATACAGAGACTGCACCACCTGGGGATCCATCCCATATACAGTCACTAAACCCGGACACTATTGTGGTTGCAAAAAGTACTTCCTGACAGAAGCCTGTTATAGCTGTCTCCTGAGAAGGCTCTACCAGTGCCTGACAAAAACAAAATTTTAACAACACACAATATTTAAACACATTCAGGAGATAAAAGTTATAAGTAAATATATTTTATGACTATATACTTTCTATAGTAACAGAATTAGAATAATTATTCTATTTTTTATCATTAATTTATGCCTAGAATCTTTGGGCTCCTTTCTTCTAGTATGCATTGTTTTTGTCTTGCTTTAGTTTAGTTTGATTGATTTCTGGGCTTGCTTTGTAGCCCAAACTTGACACAAATTCATTTGTATCTTAGGTAGTTTGGAACTCACTGAGCTCTTGCCTCTCTCTTCTAAGTGCTGGGTTATAGACCTGAATTACCATATTTAGCTTCCAGTCTTCAGGGAATTCATAAAATGTGTGATAGGTCACTCTCCTATACAACAATGCACTAAATCTTATTCCTTTTTTTGGGTACCTTATAATCTAATCCAGCTCTGCTTTTTTTCCCAGGACACTCAGGTGAGACATTCACAGCCCAATGCCCCTGCCTACTAGAACCTCAACAAGCCCAGTAGTTGTCAGCTCTGCCCTGCCCTGTTAGAGCTCCATTTTCCTTCTGGTCCATATCTCCACCTGCAATCAAAGAGCTCTATACCATACCCCATTACACAACTCTGCCTGCCTTTTGAGAAGTTTAGAGCTACCTGGGACAACCAGTCCCAGGGGCTAACTACTCCCAGGAGCTATGAGGCCAGTGAACATGACAGAAAACTAGATGGCAAAAGGTACACTCAAGAACATGATCAATAGAAGCCAATAACATTTGGGACCATCAAACCCTAGCTCTCCTGATACAGTAAGCTCTGAATATCCTAACATACCTGAAGAGTAAGTCTATGACCTTCTTATAAAGATGCTAGAGACTTTTAAAGAGGATATAAATAAATCCCTTAAAGAGATATAGGAAAATATAATCAAACAGATGAAGGAAATGAAGGAAACTTTTCAAGACCTCAAAATGGAAATAGAAATAATAAAGAAAACAGAAATGGAGTAAACCCTGGAGATGCATAACCTAAGATAGAGAATAGGAACTACAGACATAAATATCACCAACAAAATTCAGAAGATGGAAGACATAATCTCAGGCATCCTAAAGCTATAGGAAAAAGTGATATATCAATCTAAGAAAATACGAAATATAAAGTTTCTAAATCAAAACATTCAAGAAATTTGGGCCACTATGAAAAACAAACAGACCAAGAAATAATAGGAATAGAAGTGGGTGAAGATTCCCAGTTCAAAGGGCCAGAAGAAATCTTCAATAAAATTATAGGAGAAAATTCTCTTAATCTACAGAAAGAAATGGTTATAAATGTACAAGAAGCTTATAGAATATCAAGTATATAGAACTAGAAAAGGAAATACTACTGCTACACAATAATCAAAACACTAAATGCACACACACACACACACACACACACTCTCTCTCTCTCTCTCACATACACACACACACACACACACATATACACAAAGAAAGAATATTAAAAGGTGCAAGGGGAAAATTCCATGTAACATATTAAGGCAGACTTATTAGAATTACATCAGACTTCTCTTAACAGAGACTCTAAAAGACAGGAGATCATGGACAGATATCTTGCAGACCGTAGTCCCTTAGGAGACTACAGATACCAGTCCAGACTACTATACCCAGCAAAACGTTTTATTACCATAGATGGAGAAGCCAAGATATTCAAGTACAATTCCAAATTTAAATGTTAGCTTTCTACTAATCTATCCCTACAGAGGATACTAGAAGGACAATTCCAACATGAGGAAGGAAATTAACCCAAGATAACACAAGAAATTAATCATCTCACACCTAGTGCAAAGAAAAGAAAAACAAACACAGTGTCACCAGCAAAATCAAAATAATAGTAAATAACAATCATTGGTGATTAATATCTCTCAACATCAATGGACTCAATTCACTAATAAAAATACACAGGCTAACAGACTCAATAGATAAACAAGATCCATCAGTCTGCTGCATATAAGAAACACATCTAAGCAACAAGGACAGTCACTACCTCAGAGTAAAGGGTTGAAAAATGATTTTCCAAGCAAATAGACCAAAGAAACAAGCTGTAGTAGGAATTCTAATGTCTATTAAAATAGATTTTCAGTCAAAAATAATGAAGTTAGATGCAGAAGGAGACTTTATATTCATCAAAGAAAAAATTCAACCAAGAAGACATCTCAATTCTGAGAATCTATGCTCCAAACATAAGGGAATCCACATTTGTCAAAGAAAACTTGGTAAAGCTGAAATAACTCATTGAACCCCACAAAATAATAGTGGGTTCTTCAACATCCCACTCTCAGCAATGGACAGGTCATCAAAACAGAAATGAAACAGAGAAATAATGAAACTAACATATGCTATAAACCAAATGGATCTAACAAATATCTAGAGAACCTTACACCCTAAACCAAAAGAATATTCATTCTTCTCAGAACCTCATGGAATCTTCTGCAAAATTGATCATATAATAGGGCACAAAGTAAGCCTCAACAAATACAAGAAAACTGAAATAACCCCTCACATTCTATCAGATCACCATGAATTAAGAGTGGACTTGAATTACAAGAGAAACAAGAGAAAGCCCACATATTAATGAAAACTAAGTAACTCTTGACTCATTGGTCACTTGGTCAGGGAAGGAATAAAGAAGGAAATTAAGGTCTTTTTAAAATTCAGTGAGAATGAAGGTATGACATACCCAAAGTCATGGGACACAAAGAAAGCAGTGGTAAGAGGATAGTTCCTAGCACTAAGTGCATTCATAAGGAAATTGGAGAGATCTCCACTAGTAACTTAACCATACACCTGAAAGCTCTAGAACAGAAAAAAGCAATCATACCCAAGAGGAGTAGATGATAGGAAATAGCAAACTCAGGGCTAAAATCAATTTAAAACAAACAAATCAAAGAATTAAGAATACCAAGAGATGATTCTTTGAGAAAATCTACAAGGATATACAAATCCTTAGCCAAACTAAGTAAAATGTAGAAGGACAGTATCCAAATTAACAAAATCATAAATTAAAGGGGAAAGATAACAACAAAAACTGAGGGTATTCAGAAAAATCATAAAGTCTCTCTTCAAAAACCTAGACTCCATAAAACTGAAAAATCTAAATAAAACAGATGGTTTTCTAAACAGATACTTATTATCAAAGTTAAATGAAGATAGGTAAATATCTAAACAATCTTATAACCCCCAAGGAAATAGAAGCAGTCTTTAAAAGTCTCAAAAAAAAACCCAAAAACAAAAAAACAAAAACAAAACAGGGCCATATATTTTTAATGCAAAATTCTACCAGAATTTCAAAGAAGAGCTAAAACCAATACTCCTTAAACTATGTCACAAAATAGAGACAGAAGGAATACTATATAATTCATTTTATGAGGCCACAGTCACTCTGATGCCTATACCATGCAAAGACACAATAAAAAAAGAGAGAATTTCAGACCAATTTACCCTATAAATATCCACACAAAAGTACTCAATAATATTATCTCAAAATGAACCCAAGAACTCATCAAAAGCATTGTTCACCATGATCAAATAAAGTGCATCCCAGAGGTGCAGGGATGGGTCAATATATAAAAATCCATCAATATTATCCTCCATAGAAATAAACTGAAAGAAAAATATAACATGATTATTTCATTAGATACTGAAAAAAAGACTGACAAAATCCAACACTTCTTCATGTTAAAAGTCTTGCAGAGATCAGGGACCCAAGGAACATACCTAAACCTAATAAAAGCAATATACAGCAAGCTAATAGCCAACATCAACTTAAATGGAGAAAAACTTAAAACAATCTTAGTAAAAATCAGGGACAAGGCTTCTCTCTCTCTCTCTCTCTCTCTC
This sequence comes from Montemys delectorum, assembly GCA_019843815.1. NCBI lineage: Eukaryota > Metazoa > Chordata > Mammalia > Rodentia > Muridae > Montemys > Montemys delectorum. Next base: position 19,244 of record JADRCD010218394.1, on the reverse strand, counting down.
TCTCTCTCTCTCTCTCTCTCTGTGTGTGTGTGTGTGTGTGTGTGTGTGTGTGTGTGTCTTCAATATAATATTTGAAGTTATATCAACAATAAAAAAAAGAAAATATCAAGGAGATATAAATAGGAAAGGAAGAGTCAAGGTATCACTATTCTCACATTAAATGATAGTATATGCTCTTCCACCCAGTCCTTCCTGCTGGGGCAGACTGCTAGCCAATCTGCTCCACTGAAGACACCATATCCTGAGCCATTCCAGAAGATCTGCTGTAATCAGAGCAGTTGATCAGAAACCCCCTGAAGTCCCACAGCTGCCACTGGGAGCTGAGTGGACTTAGGACACTTAACCCCCCAAACCCACACCTGCTGAATACCACTTCTCTTCCACACAGTCTTTTCCACTGGGGCAAACTGCTAGCCAGTTGGCTCCCCTGAATACATCATATCCTGAGCCATCCCAGATCTGCTGCACTCAAAGCAGTTGGGCAACTGACACCACAACTTGAGGTATCCCAGGAGATCTGCTGCACACAAGGCAACTGGCATCCAAGGAGATCTACTACATACAGGGCAACTGAGCAACTCAAGCAACTGATCAGCAGCTTGTCTGTTTCACTGAAGACACCACAGCTTGAAGGCATTATAGGAGCTCCTCTGTACACAGTGCAACTGGGCAACAGCCACCACAGTCTGAACGCCTCCCAGGATATCTACTGCAGCCAAGGCAAAAGATCAGCAGCTTCTCTGCCTCTCTGAAGAGCATCAAATTGGAAGCCCCCCCCCCCCCAGGTGCTCTGCTACAGCCAGGGCCACAGGCCTACCAGGAGACCTGAAGCAACCCAAGGACAAAAGAGGCAGACTCCAGATAGAGTCACCCAGACCAGCAAACACCAGGGATAACCAGATGGCAAGAGGCAAGCTCAAACCATAAACAATAGAAGCCAATATAGGTGGGCATTGTCAGAATCCAGTTCTTCTACCACAGCAAGCCCTGAATATACCAACAAGTCTGAAAATCAGGAAGCTGACCTAAAATCCCATCTCATGAAGATAACAGAGTCCTTTAAGGAGGATATAAATAACTCACTGAAAGAAATACAGGAAAACACAAGTAAACAGGTAGAAGCCCTTAAAAGGGAAACAAATAAATCCATTAAAGAAATAAAGGAAAATAGAATTTAAAAAAGTGAAGGAATTAAATAAAGCAGTCAAAGACCTAAAAGTGAACATAGAAACAATAAAGAAAACACAAATGGAGGTAAACCTGGAGCAGAAAACTTAGGAAAGACGTCAGGAATCACAGATAAAAGTATCACCAACAGAATACAAAAGATAGAAGAGAGAATCTCAGGTGTAGAAGATATAGTAGAAGAGATTGACAGAATTGTTGAAGAAAATTGAATCATAAAAAATCCTCTCAGAGGCTCACAGCCGTCCATTGGACTGAGCACAGGATCCCCATTCAAGGAGTTAGAGAAAGGATCCAAGGAGCTGAAGGGTTTGCAGCCCCTTAGGACAAACAACGATATGAACTAACTAGTACCCTCAGAGTTCCCAGGGACTAAACCACCAACCAAAGAGTACACATGATGGGACTCATGGCTCCAGCTGCATATGTAGCAGAGGATGGCCTAGTCAGTCATCAATGGG
>JADRCD010218394.1:0-17498 GCA_019843815.1 Montemys delectorum | reverse complement strand
AAACCACCAACCAAAGAGTACACATGGTGGGACTCATGGCTCCAGCTGCATATGTAGCAGAGGATGGCCTAGTCAGTCATCAATGGGAGGAGAGGCTCTTGGTCCTGTGAAGGTTCTATGCCCCAGTGCAGGGGAATGCCAGGGCCAGGAAGCAGGAGAGAGTAGGTTGGTGAGCAGGGACAGGGGGGAGGGGACAGAGTTTTTATTTTTTTTCATGAGGGAAAACCAGGAAAGGAGATATCATTTGAAATGTAAATAAAGAAAATATCTAATAAAAAGAGAATTTTCATAGCAAAATGACTACACAACTTACTTATTTATTAAAAAAAAAAAAAAAAAAAAAAAAACAACACTCCTCTCAGAACACAATGAAAAGACCAAATCTAAGAATAATTGGAATAGAGGAGAATGAAGATTCCCAGCACAAAAGACCTGAAAATGACTTCAACAAAATCATAGACGAAAACTTCCCCAACCTAAAAAAGATATGGCCATAAAGATACAAAAAGCCTATAGAATACCAAATAAATGGGAGCAGAAAAGAAAATACTTTCATTACATAATAATCAAAACACTAAATGCACAGAACAAAGAAAGAACACCAAAAGCTGCAAGGGAAAAGTGCCAAATAACAGACAAAGGCAGTCCTAACAGAATTACACCAGACTTCTCAACAGAAACTGTAAAACCCAGAAGAGCCTCTTCAGAGGTCATGCAGACTCTAAGAGAACACAAATGCTAGCCCAGGCTAATATACTCAGCAAAACTCTCAATCAATATAGATGGAGAAAACAAAACATTCCAGGACAAAAGCAAATTCAAACAGTATCTATGTACCAACCTAGCCCTACAGATGATCCCAGAAGGAAAACTCTAACACAAGGAAGATACCTACACCAAAGAAAAGACATTAAGCATCTCACAACAAAGCCAAAAGTAGAGAACCATAAGCACATAAAGCCATCTACAAAAACATATCAGTAACCAACAGTCATCTGTCTTTAATATCTCTCAATATTAATGGACTCCACTCACCCATAAAAAGATAAAAGCTAACAGACTAGATACATAAAGAAGATCCAGCATTTTGCTGTATACAGGATACACATCTCAATAACAAAGACAGAAACTATCTCAGTGTAAAAGACTAGAAAAAGGTCTTCCAAGCAAATAGGCCCAGGAAACAAGCTGAAGTCACCATTCTAATATGCAATAAAATAGACCTTCAACCAAAAGTTATCAAAGATTGATCAATTTCAATCAAAAGTTATGAATTTTCGTATTAATAAAAGGGAAAATCCTCCAAGAGAAGGTCTAGGTTTTGAACATTTTTACCCAAATGCAAAGGCACCTATATTCATAAAAGAAGCTTTACTAAATCTCAAAACACACATTGAACCCCACACAATAATAGTGAGAAACTTCAACACCCCACTCTCACCAATGGACAGGTCATTGAAACAGAAACTGAACACAGACACAGTGAAACAAATAGAAGTTATGAACTAAATGGATTTAACAGATATCTATAGACCACTTCATCCTAAAACAAAAGAATATATCTTCTCAGCACCTCATGGTACCTTCTCCAAAATCGACCATATAATTGATCACACAACAACCCTCAACTGATACAAGAAGACTGAAATAATTCCATGCATCCTATCAGATCACCATGGAATAAGGCTGATCTTCAATAACATCAAAAACAACAAAAAACCCCAGTACACATGGAAACTGAACAACTCTCTACCCAATGATAACTTGAACAGGGAGAAAAAGAAATAAATAAATTAAAGACTTCCTAGAATTTAATGAAAATATTGACACATCATAGCCAAACTTGTGGGACACAATGAAAACATTGTTAAGAAGGACATTTATAGCACTAAGTGCCCTGGTAAAGAAACTGGAGAGATCTTACACTAGCAACTTAATAGCACACCTGAAAGTTCTAGAGCAAAAAGAAGCATACACATCCAAGAATAATAGAAGGCAGGAAATAGCCAAACTTTGGGTGAAATCAACCAAAAAGAAACAAAGAGAACAATACAAAGAATCAACAAAATCAAAAGCTGGTTCTTTGAGAGAATCAACTAGATAGATAAAACCCTAGCCGAACTAACTAAAGGGCCCAGAGGCAGTATCCAAACCAAAAAAAAAAAAAAAAAAAAAAAGAGAGAGAAGTTAAAAGGGAGACATAACAACAGAAATGGAGGAAATTAAAAAAAAATCATCAGATCCTACTACAAAAGCCTATACTAAAGAAAACTGGAAAATCTAGATGAAATGGATGGTTTTCTAGAGACATATTGCATACCAAAGTTAAATCAAGAGCAGATAAACTATTTAAACAGGCCCATATTTCTTAAGGAAAAAGAAGTCATTAAAAACCTCCCAACCAAAAAAAGTCCAGGGCCACATGGATTTAGTACAGAATTCTACCAGACCTTCAATAACCTGGTACCAGTATTTCTCAAACTGTTTCATAAAATAGAAACAGAAGGAACATTACTTAATTCATTCTATGAAGCCACAATTACTCTGATACCTAAACCACACAAGGACCTAACCAAAAAAGTGAAATTCAGACCAATATTGCTTATGGATATCATGCAAAAATACTCAATAAAATTCTTGCAAACCAAATCCAAGCACACATCAAAACCATCATCCATCATGATCAAGTAGGTTTATCCCAGGGATTCAAGGTTGGTTCAATATAGAAAATCTATTAACATAATCCACTTTATAAAAAAACTCAAAGAAAAAAATCACATGATCATCTGCTTAGATGCAGAAAAAGCATTTGACAAAATACAACACCCCTTCATGTATTGGAGAGATCAGGAATTCAAGGGCCATAACTAAATATAATAAAAGGAATTTACTGCAAACCAACAGCCAATATCAACTTAAATAGAGAGATACTTGAAGCAATCCCACTAAAATCAGGGACAAGGCAAGGATGCCCACTCTCCCCATATCTATTCAATATAGTACTCAAAGAGCTAGCTAGAACAATAAGACAAGAAAAAGAGACCAAGGAGATACAAATTGGCAAAGAAAAATAAAGTATCACTATTTGAAGATGATATGATAATATACATAACAGACCCCAAAAATTCTACCAGAGAAATTCCCCAGGTGATAAACAACTTCAGCAAAGTGGCTGGATATAAAATTAACTTAAATAAATCAGTAGCCTTCTCTTATACAAATGATAAACAGGTTGAGAAAGACATAATGGAAACAACTCTCTTCACAATAGCCACAAATAATATAAAATATCTTGGGGTAACTCTAACCAAACAAATGAAAGATCTATATGACCATAACTTCAATTCTCTCAAGAAAGAAATTGAAGAAGATCTCAGAAAATAAAGAGATCTCCCATGCTCATGGATTAGCAGAATCAATAAAGTAAAAATGACCATCCTACCTAGAACAATCAACCGATTCATTGCAATTTCCTTCAAAATCTCAAGACAATTCAAAGACATGGAAAGAGCAATTCTTAAATTCATCTGGAAAGACAAAAATCCCAGAATAGTAAAAAAAAAATTCTTAACAATGAAAGAACAGCTTGGGCAATAACCATTCCTGACCTCAAGCTTTATTACAGAGCAATAGTGATAAAAACTGCATGGTATTAGTACAGAGACAAACACATTGATCAATGGAATAGAATGGAAAACCCAGAAATAAAACCACACACATAATTATGGACACTTGATCTTTGACAAAAAAAGCCAAAAATATACAATGACAAAAAGAAAGCATCTTTAATAAATAGTGCTGGTCTAACTGGTTGTCTGTATGTAGGATAATGAAAATAGATCCATATTTGTCACCTTGCACAAAGCTCAAGTCCATGTAGATCAAGGACCTCAACATAAAATGAGAGAGAAAGTGGGAAAGAGCCTTGAATTCATTGGCACGGGGGGGGGGGGTGCGGGGGGGAATTTCCTAAACAGAACTCCAGTGGTTCATGCTCTAAGATCAAGAATTGATAAATGGGACCTCATGAAGCTTGAAAGCTTCTGTAAGGCAAAGGACATAGTCAATAAGCAACCTACAGATTGGGAAAAAAATCTTCACTAACCCTACATCTGAGAGAGGGCTAATACCCAAAATATACAAAGAACTCAAGAAGTTAACCACCAAAAAACCAAACACCCCAATCAAAAAATTGGGTACAGAACTAAACCTAGAATTTACAACAGAGGAATCTCAAATGGCTGAGAAGCACCTAAAGAAATGTTCAAAGTCCTCAGTTATCAGAGAAATGCAAATCAAAACAACACTGAGATTCCACCCTGAACCAATCAGAATGGCTATGATCAAAACCTCATGTGATAACACAAGTTGGCAAAGACGTGGAGAAAGAAGAACACTTCTCCAATGCTGGTAGGATTGCAAACTGGTACAACCACTCTGGAAATCAATTTGGAGGTTTCTCAGAAAATTGGAAATAGGTCTACCTGAAGACCCAGCAATACCACTCTTGGGAATATACCCAAAAGATGCCCCATCGTGCCATAGGGGCACAAGTTCCACTATGTTCATAGCAGCCTTGTTTGTGATAGCTAGCAGCTGGAAACAACCCAGATGTCCCACAACAAAAGAATAGATACAGAATCTGTGATTCATTTACACAATGGAATACTAGAATGAGGATATCCTGAGTTTTGCAGGCAAATGGGTGGAACTAGAAAATATCATTCTTAGTGAGGTAGCTCAGACCCCAAAAGACATGCATGGTATGTACTCATGAATGAGTGGATATTACCCAAGAAAAAATGTACAGAATACCCAATATACAGTCCACTGAACTCAAAAAGATCAACAAGATGAAGGGCCCAAGTGAGGACACCTCAGTCCCTCTTGTAAGACAGTAAAAAGCAAATACAAGGGGGAGGGAGGGATGGGCCTGGGAGGGAAAGTGGATGGGGTAGGGGGAAGAGGGGAACCTCTTCTAGTATTGAGTGAGGGAAAAAGACTGAAGCCCAGTAGGCCAGCAGAAAAAATGGCAAAAGGCAACCTCAAGAGGTGGGAAGTTGCAGGGATTCTTCAGAATGCACCAGAGAACTGGGGGGTGAGTGACTTTCAGGGCTCAAAGGGACCTTGGATGAAATGCCTGACAATGGAGAGTGGGAACATATAGAGCTCACCTCCAGCAGGAAGACAGGGCATCAAGTGAGGAACAAGGTTGCCAATCCAGTCAAAACTCTGACCCATAAATGTTGCTATCTGAAAGAACTGCAGGGATGGAAATGGAAAGGAGCCTAAGGAAAAGAAGGTCCATTGGTAGGTCCAAAGTGGGATCTAGCTCAAGGGGAGGTCCCAAGGCCAAACACTATTATCGAGGCTATGGAGCGCTCACAAAAAAGGGACCTATCATGACTGCCTTCCAAAAGAGCTAACAAGCAGCTGAGTCAGATGCAGATATTTGCACCCACCCAATGGACAGAAGCTGGTGACCCCTGTTATTTAACTAGGGAAAGACTGGAAGAAGGTGAGGAATAGGGCAACCCTGTAGGAAGAGCAGCAGTCTCAATTAACCTAGACTCCCAAGATCTCTCAAACACTGGACTACCAAATGGGCAGCATACAGGAGCGGATATGAGGTCTCCAACACATACATAGCAGAGGACTGCTGGATCTGGATTCAGTCAGAGAAAATGCACCTAACCCTCAAGAGACTAGAGGCCCTAGGGAGTTTAGAGGTCAGGTGGGGAGGGAGATGAGTAAGGAGAGCATCCTTGTGGAAACAGGGGGAAGGGGAGGAGGTATGGGATTTAGAACTGTTAGAGAGTGAACCAAGAGTGCGTTCAATGGGGTCTGGAGTGTAAAAAAAAGAAATAAATAAAAGATTTTTTTAAAAAAGAAATGATAGTATACATAACTGATCCCTAAAATTCTACCAGAGAACTTCAGTTGCTGATAAATAACTTCAGCAAAGTGGCTGGATATAAAATTAATACAAACAAATCAATAGCTCTCCTTTATACAAATGATAAATGAGCTGAAAAAGAAATTAGGGAAACAACATCCTTCATGGTAGACATAATTAATATAAAATACGTTGGTATATTTCTAACCAACAGGTAAAAGATATGTATGACAAGAACTTCATGACCCTGCAAAAAGAATCTGAAGAAAATATCAGAGGATGGAATCCATGTTCATGGATCAGTAGGATTAACGTAAAGAAAAATTATCATCTTACCTGAAGCAATCTTCAGATTCAATGCAATTCCCATAAAAATTCCAACACTTTTTTTTTTTACAGAACTTGAAAGATCAATTCTCAACTTTATATGGAAAAAAATCAAAAAAACAAAAAATAGGATAGCCAAAATGACCCTGAATAATAAAAGAATTTTGGAAAGAATGATCATCCTTATATCAAGCAGAGCAGTACAACAGAGCAGCAGTAATAAAAAGAGCTCAATGGTATTGGTGCAGAAACAGGCAGGTAGGTCAATGGAATAGAGTCAAAGACCCAGAAATAAACCCACACACCTAAGGACACTTTTTTTTTGATAAAGAGGCCAAAACCTCACAATGGAAAAAAGAGAACCATCTTCAAAAAGTAGTGTTGGCCTGACTGGTGATCTGTATGCATAGGAATTCAAATTAATCCATATTTATCAACCTGCACAAAACGCAAGTTCAAATGGATAAAGGAACTCAACATAAAAGCAGATAAACTAAATCTCATAGAGGAGAAGTTGGGAAGTAGCCTTCAACACATTGATACAGGAGACAAAACATCAATGACTCAGTCTCTAAGATCGACAATTGATAAGTGGGACCTCATGAAACTGAGAAGTTTCAGTAAGGCAAAAAAAGCAGCCTACAGAATGGGAAAAGATATTCACCATCCCTACATCTGACAAAGGGCTAATAAACAAAATATGTAAGGAACTCAAGTTAGACTTCAACAAGCCAAATAACCCAAATAAGGAAGGGGATACAGAGCTAAACAGAATTCTCAACAGAGAAATACCGAATGACCTAGAAGCACCTAAAGAACTGTTCAACATCCTTAGTCATCAGGGAAATTAAAATCAAAAAGACCCTGAGATTCCACCTCATATCAGTCAGTATGGCTAAGAGTAAAACAAAAAAAATTCAAGACTCAGCACATTCTGGTGAGGATTGTGGGGCAAGGAGAACACTCTCCCATTGTTGTTGGGAGTGCAAACTTGTACAAACACTCTGGAAATCAATATGACAGTTTCTCAGAAAATTGGAAATAGTTCTAACTGAGGACCTAGCTATACTACTCCTTGGCATATGCCCCAAAGAATCTCCACCATCCCACAAGGACATTTGCCCCACTATATTCATAGCAGGCTTATTTATAATGGCCAGAAACTGGAAACAACCCAGATATCTCTCAACTGAGGAATGGATAGGGAAAATGAGGTATATTTACACAATGAAATACTATTAAAAACAAGGACATCATGAAGTTGGCAGGTAAATGGATAGAACTAGAAAATAAAATCCTGAGTGAGGTAACCGAGACCCAAAAGTACATACAGGTATGTTCTCACTGACAAGTGGATATTAACTATTAAGTACAGGATACCCATGATGTACCTCACAGACCCAAAGAAGTTAAACATAAAGGAAGGACCAAGTGAGGTTGTTTGAATCTCACTTAGAAGGGGGAATGAAATAGCATAAAGACAGAGGGAGAGAGGGAATTGGATGGGACAGGTGATAGGGAAGGTATAGGGGGGGTTCAGGATCAGGTGTGGGGAGATACAGGAGAGAGGGTCATAGGGGCAGGAAAAAAAATAGAAATCTGCAACTGACTGGGGTACGGGCTTATGGGGGAATCTCTAGGAAATCTCAGAGACCAGGGATTGGGGAGGTTCCCAGGAGTCAATGTGGGTGACCTTAGTCGAGTTGCCTGACAGTGGGGGCATGGAACCTTAAGAGGCTACCTCCTGTAGCCGGGAAGGACCCTCAGAGGAGGGATAAGGACACCAACCCACCCACAAAAGTTTCGACCCAAAATTTGTCCAGTCTAAAACAAATGCAAGAACACTTATAGAGCAGAGACTGAGAGAATGGCCAACAAATAACAGACAAACTTGAGACCTATCCCATTGGCAAGAACCCCATACCTGACACTAAGTGACACTGTCATGCTTGCAGACAAGAGTCTAGCATAACTGTCCTCTGAGAGGCTCTATCCAGCAGCTAACTGAAACAGATGCAGATACTGATAATCAAACATTGGACAGAGGTCAGGGACTCAGGTAAAAGTTGGGGGAAGGATTGAAGGCCCTGATGGGCATAGGAACTCTGTAGGAAGACCAAAAGTCAACTCACCTGGACCAGGCACATATGTAGCAGATAGGCCACTCCATCTTCACATCGGTCCCCCAACAACTGGAGCAGAGCTATCCCTAAACATGTATCCTGATTGTGAAATCCATGCCCCAACAGGGCTACCTTGTCTGGCTTCAGTGGGAAAGGACATGTCTAAATCCTGCAGAGACTTGACATGTCAGAGGAGGGCAATAGCCAGGGCTCTTTACCATCTCAGAGGAGTAGTGGTGGGGAAGGATAAGGGAGAGAATCTGTGAGGGGGAACAAAGAGGAGGGTCAGAGTTTGGGATGTAAACAAATAAATAAATAAAATAGTAATAATAATTTTATGGTTGAGCATCACCACTAGGATCTCTGCTTGCTGGTGAGATAAATATCAGCAGCTCCTGTAAACCAGTCCATTGGGCACTGATGCCCTTACAGCTTCCTTGGCTTTATGTCTCATTTGCCTCAAGGAGTTGTGGATGGCCATGGCACCATATTTCTCTGCCCCTGCAACACTTAAACCTCTCCTATCTTTCGACATTTCCCACAGACTCATAATCCAGATGGCAAGAAACTTATTAAATATTCAAAAGCCTTCTCTGATTCAAGCAGTTCAGTATTTCTTGACTGTCATAGTGATTTTTCTCTGGACCATTAGTAAGGTCTCAGTGTACATGCGGAGTTAGACTTTTCCTTCTTTTTCATAAAAAGACAGAGTAGAAGCTTGTCTTCTACGACTTCTACCATGTCCTCTTCCTCACTGTCCATTGTGAAGGTCATGACTTTGTGTTGAATCCTGAACTTTTCTTTCTTCTCGGTTAAAGACTGTTCATGAAGGTGTCTTCTATCTCTTCTACAATGTTTTATTCCTTCTCATTCTGTTTCTTCCTATGGTCCCAACTTTTGGAATTCCAGGCAAGGCTTTTTAGCACAGACCTAGTTTTTACTCCTTTTTCTTTTCTCACTTCTAGCCATAATAAATGGCAAATCATCCCTCTGTCTCATTCTCTCTTTTATATAATTTACCTAACATATCCGAGAAGAACACATAGGAAATCTCACTGTGATTTCTCCCTTATATAAGCAAGTTTCCATAAGCAGCCATCTCAGCTCAAATTGAATATCTGTTATCTATAGCAGTACCATGTAGCCTCCACGTACTCCTGCTGATATTCTCATGTTACTCTCAGTGATTGGAAAATGTGCTTGAGACCTTCAACCATTCTTGGAGAATCACTACACTCGTATAGTAAATCGCAGACATCAAATGGCCATGTCACTCCATACCACACAGAGGAAGACTACCAGCTTGGGATACCCACCATGACCATTTCTTTCACTTCAAAGAAACACCCTGAGTCTTAAAGAACTTCCCTCCAGTGTAGGCTGCTTTAATTGGAAAGAACAAACGTGCTTCACAACACAATGGGAACACACAGATGACAAGGTTCTTTACCTCGTGATAAAAGAGAAGCAAAGAGGAAAAAGTCCAGGGACAAGATACAGAAACAAAGAACACATGTTGAATGACCTTCTCCAGCTGGGCATAGTCTCCTACAGTTTTTCATCACTTGACCAAAAAAGCACCACCAGCCAGGACAAAGAGGTCAGCACAGGAGCTCCAAGGAAACGTTTCCTGTGCCTAACCACAGCAAAGGTTGTCTGAAAAGATATCTCTGCCATCTCTTGGAATCTTGAAAGTTCCGGGGATAACATAAGATGATCCAGTTGGTACAGAATGCCAGGCATATGGTAAAACATAAGATAAAGTTAGAGGTCTTGATGGTTGGTGGTTCTTAACATCGAGTAATTGATTCACCTGCCATCTGTAACAGCAATAGGAGAAGATGTTGCAGAAAGCAATTAATCCTACTCAAAATCACCCTGGTGGCTGTGGCTGTTCCTTACTATACACCCCAAAGTTCTAAATTTCTGAATGAAAGACACACACACACACACACACACACACACACACACACACAACCCTCTATATTAATATTCCTACATCAGCTCAATGGTTGAGCCACTCCCAAACATCCACATGGCTAACATCTCCCCTCCTATAGTACTGAGTTACTATTTACTAAAATCTATATTCCATCATTCTTGCCCCAGACTCAATGGGGGAGGGGGAGCCCCGAGGCCACTCTTTTCCACCTCTTACATTACTATTATGCTCTCTCTTCTTCATCCTTCAGGCCTGGTCCTTCTCCTCTCCCAGCATGATGATTCTAAGTCCTCCTTCCTCTCTCAGTCTCCCTGCCTGCCAATCCTAAAGTCCTCCCTCTGTCTCTCTGTCCAACTATTAGCCACTGGCAACTTTATTTACCAATCGAAACCAACTAGGGGAAGGGACCCTCGGACATGTGGATTATTGTGCAATTTGGGGAACCTAATTATCATAATACAAGCGCTAAAGCAAATCTGCAACAAGAAGAGGGATCACAAAGGTATGGGAGTAGAAGATTTGAGCCACAGTAGCACTGTGTCCTACCCTTTCCTCTTCTCTAGTTTTTACGATAATTCAGCACAGCATCACTTCAGCCACAATTTCACAAATGATGAAAACGAAACTTCTAGAAGGAAGAAACTTCACAAAGCCAGTAAGTGGCTGGGCTAAGACTAGAACAGGTCTGTCTACTGGCCCACACAGGTAAGCCATTTCCAATTCATACAGTCTCACTTTTATGGCATTTGCCTTTCCCACTAATAGAACCTTCCAGAACCAGCAGCAGGCAGCGCAATCCAAATGAAACAAGCTGAACACTTCAGAAGTTGGGCTGTAACAGAGGTTTTTCACAGGCATTTATTTCTCCAGCTTTCTCCTGCTAAGGGACTATCAGATTACAGAATTTGGCCCTGAAGGCATTCAGTCCCCTCCCTTTTTCCATTTCTCCCTAAGTTAGTTTCATTTCATAACAGTCATTAGAGGAGCTCTGGGAATGAGGTGTAAAAATCTCCCCTCACCTCTGAGCCCTGGCTGGCAGCAGTTCCTTGCAACTCCCGCAATCAGTACTCCATTTAAGCATCAAAACCTCATCAATTAGGCTTCAATGTACAGGGATCACGTGGCCTGCTGGTCACGCTGAGCCGGCTGCAGAGGAGTACCAGAGGCCTCATTACTGGCCTTAAGCTTTTGTAAAATTCCTGAATAAGCAGCAGATCTCCATGGAGTATCTGCAGAAGGGCCGCATTTTTTTTAAACCAGCTTTATCAGCCACTTTTATGGACAATTTAACACTGTAGGTTGCCAGCTGTGTTAATGCTTGACCCCTCCTCTGTGGTGTTGTGCCTTGGCGCCTTGTGAAATAGCTGGCAGATGTAGAGTCCAGCTTCCTTGTTCCCAAGAAAACTTTGCCTCTCTTAACATCCTGAGCCCCTCTTAACATCCTGAGCCCTGTGTGCCTTTCTTGACTTCTGAGTCTTGTGGCCCATAGCCAAGGACAAAGATATTTTGGTACCTGCTGATTCTGGGGCTCATCAGGTAAGTTAGTGAAATCTGTGTCCTAAAAAGAAAAGGTTAGAAATAGGAGGAGGAGGTGACAAAGGTTAATACCCAGTGCCCCGTGCCACCTGCTTTGTTGTGTTGAAGGAGCTATAACAGGAAGAGAAGTGAGTTCTGGTTTGTGCACTTAGCAAAGGGGCGGGCATATTGTCCCAGTAAGAAATGGCCGTGGGGAATGTGTATTGTCTGCCTAGGCAGCCAATTGAGAACCTGTTTCTTCAGGCTAAAGGCCCAGTAACTGAAACTTCAATTTGCTCGTTATCTAACTTCACTCTAGGGGCATTAGTCCATCGACCAAGTTCTTGTACTTAGGGATCAACCAGACTGTTCGTGTGACATTTTATAGTGAAAAATGATAAGCCATGTGTGTCCCACAGTCTGCCCTTTTTCTTCCTTATTCTCTCTATTCTGCCTCACTATTACTTGGGTTAAGTAAAACAAAAAGGAAAAATAAAAAGAGGCGTGAAATCTACTTAAAAGTCAGTAGTCTATTCAGAACATCAAAACTGCAATTCTGCCTAAAAAATATATGGAACTAAGAACATCAGTGGATTTTTTAAAAGTATTTATGAGTACAGAATATAATATGAATGTAGAAATACAGAATTTAAGAGGAAAATACCTAAATATCATAAATAAGGAAATATCCTTAATTCTTATTTAAATTCAAACATAGCTGTGTATATGCATATTAAACTAAGATCCATGTTGTAGAAATACAGTATTATCCTCCTACAAATCAATAGACAAAGATCTCATTCTCCTCAAATATGTCAGACAATATAATAGGGACAATAACTTTGTAGAAAAGTAAATTATGGGTATATTCAATAATTTCAATGAGCATTAATTTATCAAAATATTTGAATGTGCTCTTAACTATACACATTTATTACTCATGAATGTGTGGTGTGTGTGTATTTGCATGCGTGCATGTGTGTGCGTGAGTGTGAATGTGTGTGCGCATGTGGACATATGTGTGTCAAAGTGTGAATGTGTGTGTGCATTTGTATGTGTATGCATATGTATGTGCATGTCTACATATATGTGTGTGAAAGTGTGCATGTCTATGTGCATTTGTGTGCATATGTATCTGTGAAAATGTGTATGTGTGTACATGTGTGTATACATATGTGCATGTGTACATGAGTGTATATGCATATATGTGTATGTGTGCACATGTGTGTGTGTACATGTGGGGGGGTGTTTAGTCACCTATAAGTGAAATAAGGTTACAACTGATTCCAGTCAATAGTATGTATGAGGCTAGCGTTAGGGTGAAACAAACCAAGCATAAACTTTCACTAGATAACCTGTTAACTGATAGAGAGTAAATCTAACTTCATTAAAGGGTTCAGAGTTTTAAACATAAATGAAAGGATAAAATGTTGCTATCTACAGTCCCCAGTTCAAAGCTGGATCAATACATAGAGCATCAACTCCTGTGAGGATTATGTAAAGACAGAGGCTCACACATTATATGGCTAGTGGGCTAGGGGAAGGGAACACATACCACCTGCCAAGGGGGCAGAGCAGAAACCTCATGTACTGCTGGGCCATGTGAACTACTTGCAGAGCATACAGAAGACAAAATATAATGCTGGCTATCACCAGGAACAGGCAATCAGTAAATTCTATGATGGGGATGGTTTTTCTGAGTTGATGAATGTAAGGAAAGCACATCCACACTTTGATGCCTCTGCATGTACTTTTGGGTACTTGAACTATGTAAAAATCTAAAAATGTGCTTCCTGAAGGTCAAGATAATGACTCTGCACCAAGAGAGGAGTTTGTGGTTTATGCAGAGGAGCTGTGTGGGCCAAGAGTCCTATGAGTTTTCTTAAGTGTTTGTATATAGTAAGCTATATATTTTGCAAGGTCATCTGTATCTTTTTAAGTTTTACAATAGGCTAAAATAAATTTGTCATTGGGTTGGCAATAAAACAAAGAAAATACTCAAAGTCTAAAACTGGAATAAAAAGGAGACTCCAGAGTGCCATATAAGGGTTGAAGCCAGTTTCTTGCCCCAGGGTGAGTGCAGAATCTTGATGTATTTGAGGGGTCTGTTGTTAGGCAGCATGGGGTACCACATTAGTTTTAACCTGGGTCTCCATCAAAAGTGGATTAAAATACTACCTGAAAGAGAACAGCTTTACCTTAGCCATCTGCAGGTTCCCACAGATAATGTTCCAGAAATTA
This sequence comes from Montemys delectorum, assembly GCA_019843815.1. NCBI lineage: Eukaryota > Metazoa > Chordata > Mammalia > Rodentia > Muridae > Montemys > Montemys delectorum. The sequence goes on along the minus strand of JADRCD010218394.1, from coordinate 3,454 downwards.
CACCAAACTCATGAAAACAAAGAACCAGAAGAGGAGGCAGCAGAAGTGAGTAGCAGCAGAAACAAGCCTGCACAGAGTTCAAACACTGGGTCCAAAAGAAATTCAAAGGTATTAAGTGTGACTAGTGTGAATATAAATATAGTATTGTATGACTGACAAGAGGAATTTTTAGAAACATATAATAAAATTTTGGTAATGAAAAATAAATGAAACCACTATGTATGATTTGGATAGAGGGGCATACAAGTTATTCAAAACATAATGAAATAGCTGGTGGCAGAACAATGCTCGTGCCAACAAGAGGGAAACTGGGGTGGAATTTATGCAAACATTGTTGCAAAGGCATCCCAGGAGCTAATCAGCCCCCACCTTCCCGTTGGAAAGAAAGCATTTTAGAGAAGAACAAATCTCAGAAAGAAGCGACCCATTAATAGCATGTAGCTGGGTTTTTTCCCTCTGTTTTATTTGCTAATTCTGTAGTTCTAGCAGAGGAATAGGTGTAGAAAAAAAGAAATAAAAGTCTGATTTGAGGTGCTTGATCCATAAAGATGGATGTGACCACTTTCTCTTCAAGATACAGAGAATTGTGTAGCTCCTGAAGACAGGAATAGAAGCATACACCCAGTCCTGAAGGCAGGAGGCATTATAGGCAAGGCTCTAGCAGACATCCAGGCTGTTCTATGGAAAGCCTATGGTAGAAATATACGATAGGCGGACAACACAACACAAAACACCAAACACTGGAAAGACAGGGTGGAAGATTGTAAGAGCCTGAGATTGCAATGAGCTTTGGTTTCCTAGTAAAATCAGAAGTTATACTCACAGAGTTTCACCAACCTGACTGTCCAAATGTGACCTAAGCAACGATGACAGCAGTGAGCATGCTAAACCAAATGCAGAAAAGCCTTGGAGGCCTAAACCCTACACAAAGGTAATAGAGGACTGGAAGGTAACAGGTAACGGGGAATGGAAGACATAGGCTTTCCCTGGGAGAGGACACCAGATTGTTGTCCAGTGTCAAATGGTCAGCCTTGAAAACATGAATGCAGATAGCATTATATTGACTGAAGATCTCATATTTAAGAATATGCCTGCATATCTGTATGCATATCTGTATATATGTATGTATGTATATATGTATTATGTATGTATTATGTATGGATGCAATAAAAATTAGTAACAACAACAGAACAGACCATGATTTTGAAGAAGACAGGAAAGGTATATAGGAGAGTTTACAGAAAGGAGAAGTCAGAGAGATAGGTTGTAATTACAATTAAAGTTAAAAAAGTTAAAAAAAATAAAAGAGGAAAAACTACAAAAATATCAACAGAACATTGTTCTGTGAGTCAGGCCATCCTCTAATTCACTATGTAACTGAAGCTAGCCTTAAACCTTTAGAAAATTCTCCTACGTCTACTAAGATTAACACTATGAACCTCTACATCCCCCAACCAGATTATCTGAATGGTTAAAATCTTACACAGAATTAAATAAAAGATACTAATATCATTAAAAAGACTAAAGGGGTTTATGGAACTAAAGTACTATATGATTTATATACTGTCAGATTGTCAAATGATTTTTTTTAATTTTCCTGAACTTCAGGAAATCATGTTGCCTTTTCTGTACTTACCAATGAAAACAAAAGTAGCCACATGTATGACCAAACTGAAGAAAGCTGTAGAACACATACAAATATCCGATTTATTGAAAAGCACGAGAAATAAGAGATGCATAGTACCAAAATAAAATAAATAACAATATGGTCAATGTTCACTTAACTACATTAGCAATTTCATGAAATGAAAATTAGACTATACTCAGTTCAAAGACTAAGCTTCATCTAGCCTGTGCTTTCTTTTCAAGTCTTTGTAGAAACTGATCACAATCTGGGTTATGACTCTCTTAATAAATTCCGAAGCATTGCTCATGCAAAACATAATGCTTTGTCCCTGCTAGTTTCCCCTATCTACCTTGTCCTCTCCTCCCTCACCACAATTTATCTATTCATAATTCATTTTAAAAGCAACTAATTTCTGGATCACAAATCATGATAATAATAATATAAAATAATGCTAAAGTCTTTCATGAAGATGGTTGCAAAACTAAATAGTAAAATGTTAACTCCATTTTAATAAAAGTTGACTCCTGTGATATTTGCTATGTCATATATCAAATAGACTTAAATCTAGGTTTGCAACATTGTCTGAACTTCAAAAACAAGTATTATAACTCAATGTACAGAAAGAAACTTAGTCATTTTATTGAAGTACAAAGAGACTTGAAAAACTCGATCTCCATTAATTATTAAAAGAACACTTTAAATTAATAGTAGAAGGAAACATCCTTTTCCATAAATGATACATTTTAAAAATGCTAAAAGCAAATATCATTTCCTCTGTGGAAGGTTGATATGCTCCCTCCCCAGAATTTGAAGGAAACAATAGTTCATTTTGCTAGTTACTCAGCATTGAACTGTGAGTCCTGGAAAGTGTGATAAGAAGAAAGGAAAAGAAAACAGAAGAGAATTGGAATGGAGAAAGAAAATGTAAAGATATGATATGATTGTGATTTTTAAAGAGCTGTGTGTAATCTACTATAATTAATAATGAATTTAGTGGACAAAAAATATCTGGAAATAATAGACAAACAAAAATATATTTTATTTTTAACCAATGTAAACAAAGTATAAATATTGCTGATTGATATTAGGAAAGACTTATATGAATGGAGAATTAAATATGTTCAAGAAACACAAAAATTTCCATATAAATAGAGCAGTGAGAGAGCCATACCTATAAACACATCTTTGATTCAGTCTCTCACTGTGTATTCATTGTATCATACTGTAAAATTTTTTTTTAAAGTATAGCTTCTAGAATACAATATAAGAGGATGTGTTCAAGACACTGCTAGGCAATGACTTCTCTAATGACTCCTGTAATTACCAACCACAGGAAATCCAATTGCTGTATTACATCACATTAAAACTAGGAACTTCAGCCAGGAACGGTGTCACTCAGCTACAGTCTCAGCTCTGAGGAATTGGAAGGAATCTGCAATACACATTGCCTCAGAAAGAAAGTAGTTAAGACTGGGGAAATGGAGCAGTAGTTTAAAGCTCTTACTGATTTTGCAAAGGACCTGAGATCCCCAGAATCTGTATTGGCCAGCTTACAACTGCCCAAAACTCCAGTTGCAAGGTGTATGAGAATTTTCTGTAGGCTCCGCGTACACACACACACACACACACACACACACACACACACACACACCAACATATAGGTGCACATACATACACATAATTTAATTAAAAACCTTAATAAAGAAAATAAGCGTGCATTTATTTTTATTAAAATCAATAATGTTTTTAAACTAGAAAATGTTATTCACCAAAACTCACTACTAAGGCCCTGAGTTTAATCTTCAGCAACATTCTCTCCCCTGCCCC
>JADRCD010218393.1:18950-37471 GCA_019843815.1 Montemys delectorum | reverse complement strand
ACACACACACACACACACACACACACACACACAGATTTATACATAAGATTTATAAGCTGCACGTCTAGATTGGGCAGATTTCCCACTACACTACTCTATTCTCCAGCTATGAGATCCCTTGCTACTTGCAGCTTCTCCAGGCCACATGGTTCTGCTCCATCTTCCTTCCACCTCCTCTTCCTCCGTCTTCCTTTGGCTCTTCAGTCTCCTCCTCTCTCCCCTCCTTCCTCTCTCTTCCCCTCTAAAACCTCCAGCCCCACCTTTCCCTTCCACTGCCCAATCACTGGCTCTAGCCTTTTTTTGACCAGTTTAAATGGGGAGAAGGTTCATATGAAATCACCTGAGTACTTATCCTCTCCTGGACAGACAACCCCTCTTGAGGAAACAGAATTAACATCAAAATACAAACAATACCAGGACAATCTGCAACGATTATAGCTTCAAGCTCTTGCCAATGTGACTTCCCTGCCATGAGGGGCTGTAGCCTACAGCTGTGAATTGAGATAAATCTCTACCCCCCTGTGTTGCTTTTGTCAGGTATTTTAACTTTTTTAAAAAGACTTATTTATTATAAATCTATAAGTATACTGTAGCTGACTTTAGACACTCCAGAAGAGAAAGTCAGATCTCATTAAGGATGGTTGTGAGCCACCATGTGGTTGCTGGGATTTGAACTCAGGACCTTCGGAAGAGCTGTCAGTGCTCTTACCTGCTGAGCCACCTCGACGGACCAAGCACCAGGATTCTTAGATTATAGCTGCAACCAGGACAAAGAAAAACAGACTGGTAGAGGCCGCTTCAAAACGTAACCATGATGACTTTTACTTATCAAAAAGCCACCAGAAGCTGGCCTTGGTGACATACCTAGGAGGCTAAGGCAGAGAGATCAAGGCCAGCCTGGGCTACATGAAGAGTACGAGGCCAACCAAGGCTCCTTAGCAAGACTCTATTTCAAATAAATAAATATTAATTTATTATGAGTGCTTGCTGCTCAATCATGAAGATCTGGGTTTGGATCCCAGCACCCACATCAGGCTGCTCTTAAGACTCTCTGGCGCCGATTCCAAAGGATCTGAAGCCCTCTCTGGGCCTCTGCAGGTACTTGCACAAACACATTCACATCCATTCCCACAGACTCATATGCATACATTAAAAGAATAAAATAGAGAGCTAGGGAGGTGCTTCAGTGGCTAAGAGCACTGGTTGCTCTTGCAGAGGACCGGGGTTTGGTTCCCAGCCCCCACAGAATGGCTCACAACCATGAGCAATACCAGTTTCAGGGGATTTCATGCCTGCTTCTGGCCTCTGAGGGCACCAGGCGTACATACATAGTAAACATGCATACATAGAGGCAAAACAGTCATATACATAAAATAGATCTTTTAAAAGTAAACAGATAAAAGAGTGCCATTCAAAGCCAGGCGGTGGTGGCGCACACCTTTAGTCCCAGCACTTGGGAGGCAGAGGCAGGTGGATTTCTGAGTTCGAGGCCAGCCTGGTCTACAGAGTGAGTTCCAGGACAGCCAGGGCTACACAGAGAAACCCTGTCTGGAAAAAAAACAACAAACAAACAAACAAACAAAAGAGTGCCAGCCAGAAAACTAGATAAATAAATAAATAAATATATGAGAAAACATTTCAAAACTGGGGGGGGAGGGGGAGACCAGGAGGACTATATAAAATAGGTCTATTGATGTTATACACTGTGGTATATGCCTTTAATCCCATCACTGAGAAGACAGAAGCAGTTGGATTGCTATATTGAATTTCAGGTCAGCCAAGGGTTACACAGGGAGATGTCTAAAATACAGTAGTAACAACAACAACAACAACAACAACAACAACAACTAAAGAATAAAGAAGACATTTTTTTTTCAAGGCAGGGTCTCTCTGTGTAGCCCTGGCTGTCCTAGAACTCACTCTGTAGTCCAGGCTGGCCTCGAACTCAGAAATCCACCTGCCTCTGCCTCCCAAGTGCTGGGACTAAAGGCGTGTGCCACCCCCCCCCACCCCCCGGCTAAAGAAGACATTTTTAAAGCAGTGGCAGAAGGCAACTCTTCTCTCTGCTCCTGAGTGAAGAACAATTTCCTGGTGCCAAAAAAGGAAAGGTGAATTTGCTGAGTGGGCAGCACATTCTATCTGGGATCCAATAAGTAGATTATATGATATGGGAGAAGGTGGCGAGGACTATGGAGAAAAGGCTTGATCTGGGAAGGGGTGGGGGGACCTACAGAACATCTCTCATTCGGTAGGGAGTTCACCGGCCTTCTTAAAATGAGATTTGAAGCTGGGAGAGATGGAACACACCATAATCCCCGGGAGAGATGGAACACACCATAATCCCCGGGAGAGATGGAACACGCCTGTAATCCCCGCACTGCGGAGGCTGAAGCAGGATTGTTGCAAGATACAGAGCAGTCGAGGCTGCAACGGGAGTGGGAAGGCTGGAGGGAAGTCTGGGACTGGAGGGATTGGTCAGTGGCTGAGGGCTCAATACTACTGCTCTCAAGAGGACCCAGCTAATGACAGGAACAAGGAGGATGAAGGGACAGAACGAGCAGGAGAGCACTGGATTAGACCACCTTCATGGTTGAACCAGATAAACAGTGAGGTGGCCTTATTGCACACAGATCCATTTCTTCAAATGTCTTCTTTAAATGTCTTCTCCAAATGCCTTCTTCAAACTCAAGTTACTCACCGGGCAGTGGTGGCGCATGCCTTTAATCCCAGCACTTGGGAGGCAGAGGCAGGTGGATTTCTGAGTTCGAGGTCAGCCTGGTCTACACAGTGAGTTCCAGGACAGCCAGGGCTACACAGAGAAACCCTATCTCGAAAAACCAAAACTAAAAAACAAAAAAACAAACTCAAGTTACTCAAAGGGTGGGTTAGAAATGACAAATCTCCCGGCACACCTTGAGTCTACCAAAGCCAAACCTGGGTGACTCACTAGAAGCCCCGCTGGAAAAGATGCCTCGTGTCTTTACAATTCCACAGAGGTTTCACAGCATCTTTCTCAAGCATTGTCTGATCCCTGTAAGTTTTTTTTGTTTTTTTTTTTTTGTTTTTGTTTTTGTTTTTTTCATTTAGAAAAGTGAGTTTTATTTCAAAGATAATTAGTAGATATGTGGGTTTTAAACAGCTCTTTTCCGAAGGCCTTTGAGGCTCATAGGCGGCAGAGACCGCCACCTGGTGGCCGAGTGTGTTAATAACACTTGTCTTCCTTGATCACGATCCTCAAGAGTTGGAGGATCATATTTAAACTAATTACAATTTTAACACAATTGTCTTGGGATTTTTTTTAATTGTTATTTTTAAATTTATTTTATGTATGTGAGTACACTGTTGCTCTCTTCTTATACACCAGAAGAGGGCATTGGATCCCAGTACAGATGGTTGGGAGCTACCATGTGGTTGCTGGGATTTGAGCTCAGGACTTCTGGAAGAGCAGTCAGTGCTCTTAACCTCTGAGCCATCTCTCCAGCCCCAAACGTTATTTTTTTTTAAAAGAGGATCACATGTAGCCTAGGCTTACCTTGAATTCTATATGTAGCGGAGGATGACCTTAAAGTCCTGAAGTGCCCCCTTTTAAGCCCCAGAATTACAGTTTATGTAGTGCTGGGGGGGTCTAACCTGCACTGGAGGCAAGCACTCCACCGACTGACACATATCTCCAACCCCATATATCCTTCACAAGCTAGAAGAAGCCCCTCCCTCCCAATTACTCTCTGACCTCCACATGCTTGCCCTTCTCCACCAAAAAAAAAAAAAGAAGAAGAAGAAGAGAAATCTGGCAAAGGTGCTAGAGGACAAGCCTGATGAGCCAGGGGCCTGAGTTCAGTTCCCAGGACCTATGTGGTAAAACCTGTCTTTAGACACTGACATACACACGAATAGAGGAGACCTGGCATCTTTAGATGCTCTTAAAGAAAGAGAGCTGGAGCCAGACACAATCTGCAAATCCCAGCACTTGGGAAGGCAGAAGAATTGAGTTCGAGATCAAATACTTGATACTAAGGGAGACAAAGTCAAAAGAAGAGGAAGAGGAGGAAGGAAGCCAGGTTTGATGTCATAGGCCTTTAATACGGGCTACTCAGGAGTTTAGGCATGAGGACCTTGAGTTCAAGGACAACCTGCACCCTTTAGTGAATTCCTTCCTCAGAATAAAGAGTACACAGAGGGCTGAGTCAGAGTGAAGGCTACACAGAGCAACCCTACCTTGAAAAAACAAGAAAAGGGGGTTGGGGTGGGGTGGGGGCTGAGGCTATAGGTAGCCTAGCATGTGGGAGGGCCTGTGTAACTGTATTTTTTATCCTCCTGTAGTAATGATTGTCTTAGAGGCTTACTGCCTTTGTCTGCTAACCCAGGCCTAGTCCTGGAAGCTTCTAGCCTCCATAAAATCTAATCTAGGCCTAGAGTGTTTTCAGCCTCTGAGACTTACGGTTGAATAAGCCTACCCTTTCTTGTTCTGATATCTGGTTGGCTGGTTCAACTCACCTGTTGTAGCTCAAACTCCTCTCTAGACTCTTCCAGATGCCTTTAGATGTTCTCATTCCCCCTAATAATGGAGCTGACCTGCCAGCAGTTTCTTGATTGCTCCCCCCACATACAAGTATCTATAAAGAAATGGAGCTCCCTGAAGTTCGGATTTCCTAATTTCTCTTATTCTTGTGGAGGCCTGCTCCTTTTAACATAACTGTAGCCATTTTGTATTCAGTCTCCACTGGGCACAAAAGGTGAAATCAAGTTCTGACAAAACCCATCAAGGAGAGGCTATGGTAACCAAGTGAGTTTCCCGGAGACGGCCCACTGGTTTGCATGGCTGCAATGGGGAGATGGCCTAGCCCCAGAGACTTCGTCCCAAGATGGCTACTCACTGCTGATGTGCCGTTCTGTCACTATTACATAGCCTAATGATTCCTGGGCATCAGCTCACCCTACTGGGCAAGTTTCCTGCAGATCAACATGAAGATGGATTTTCATGAATTAATGCTGTTTAGATGAATTAATGACTTTATGGAATTCAAATAATTTTAAGGAGAAAGTTTAAGGAGATGGTTTTAGTTGTTTTTCGAGAAAGATATAATAAAGTTAGAGTCAAGAATAGAATGTACTGCCATGGTGGCACACGCCTTTAATCCCAGCACTTGGCAAGCTGAGGCAGGTAGATTTCTGAGTCTGAGGCCAGCCTGGTCTACAGACTGAGTTCCAGAACAGCCAGGGCTACACAGAGAAACCCTGTCTTGAAAAACCAAAAACCAAAAAACAAAAAAACAAAAATAGAAGTAGTTCTCTTTGGGGCAATTCCAATCTCCATTTGTCAGGGTACCAGCAGTGCAGTTCAGTAGTGTCACCAAACATGAATCAGCAGCAGAAACCGCCAGGCCTCCACCAAATTGGCACAAGTCAGCAGAGTCACCCAGCAGGTCTTGCCTCAGCAAAATAGCCCACCAGTCTGCAACATAAGACACAACCAGAAACTTCCACTTCATATATGAGTATGTGCATAAGTGCATGTGTGCTTGTGAAGTTGATGAAGCAGGTGGTCAGGTCCAACCAGAGAGAGACAGACACAGAGAGCAAGCAAGCCTGACTTTCTTCCTTTCTTCTTTTTCTTCTCTCTGGCTCATGAAGAGTTAACCAACTCTGAGCTTCTCACCTGACCAGCAAGGGCCCTTGAGCCAGTGAGAAAGGAGCCTTAGAAACTAAGCCTTCTTCCCACTTAGTCCCCTGCTGCTCTCAGCAGGAGCTTTTGGCAACAGAATCGCAAAGAGTTAAGGAAAGAGTTAAATTGCCAAAAGTAAGCCTTTTTTGGCCACACCATCGCTGATTCCACACCCCTTTTTGCTGCCTTCCTCAGGGACCTAGATGCCAGGCTAGCCCCTGGCAAAGTTCAGGTTCTTAGACTCCACTTCCCCAAAGTATTCAAGGATTCTGATGTTGAAAATTTCTCCTAAAAGGTCATGACGTTATGGGTGTATCACTCATGGTCTGTTAACGCAACACTCTAGAAAACCCCTGATCACCACTCCTCACCTAGAACCAATCAGCCTAAAGTTCGGCTGGTAATACTTTGTCTACTTAGCTAAAATGTAAGACTGTGTACCCACCCCCGCCACCCTGGCTTCTGAACTTCTGAATTTGATTTTTCCTATATAAAAAGCCTGCCCTGAGAGCAAACCAGTGTCACAGTTTGGCTCCCAAGTCCTCCGTGACCCTGATTGGTCAGTCTTGGTGTGTGAATTCAATAAACTATCCCTATCTAACTGAGATCGGCATTCCTGTGCTTTGTGAGGCACCCCTGAACCCCCACAGTTTTCCGACTTGGGCTGGGCAGGGCTGTACTGGACAAACACCACAGGAGAAGGCATCTCCTGGGCTGAAGGGCGGGCAGATTGAGTCTAAGGGTAAAGAGGCTCCACTGGAAGCAGAGTCAGTCACTGCCTCTGTTGAAGCTGTACCATTATGGGTGCGTTGACCACCTTGACCTGGGATTGGGCTAGAAGTGAGGGTTGGAAAACCACACCCCCTCAAGCCCATCTTCCCTAACTCAGCAACAGCAGCCATGTCATAACTACTAGCATTTTGTCTAAGCTCTGCCCTACAGTTACCAGGTGTGCCTGACTCGCTGTATAAGGGGCTGCTTGCTCCCTCCTCTCTCTCTCCTGCTCTTGCCTTCTTTCCCCATTCCCTTGACCCCCTCTCTCTCCACATGCACATGGCTGGCCTCTATTTCTCCTCTTTCTCTTCCTCTCTCTCTCTCTCTCTCTCTCTCTCTCTCTCTCTCTGTCTTTCTCTGCCTCTACTACCCTCTCAACTTCCCTTTTCATGCCTTGAATAAACTCTGTTCTATATTATACCATCATGTGGCTGGTCCCTCAGTGGGAAGGGATGCCTCAGTATGAGCCTCCATACCTTACTACACATCCACCAAAACATATCTCCCTCTCTCTTTATCTTTCTATAAACACATCAATTACCAACCACCAAAATACAACACATATCCACTGTTGCCACAAGTCTCGTAGTCTCCTTATGTCTGTGTGCTATAGCCCTTTATAAAAACCAGTGCCGCTGGGCGGTGGTGGCACACGCCTTTAATCCCAGCACTTGGGAGGCAGAGGCAGGCGGATTTCTGAGTTCAAGGCCAGCCTGGTCTACAGAGTGATTTCCCGGACAGCCAGGGCTACTCAGAGAAATCCTGTCTCCGGGGGGAAAAAAAGGCCTAACTAGTCACTGTTTACTCCAAAAACAAACAAACAAACAAACAAAAAAACAGCGCCTTCACCGCCTGCCTCCTTCTCGCTCAGAGGCTGCCTCTGTATACCCGCCAGCCCTCCTCAATAAAACTCTCACACGAGGCTTGTTGCACAGTGTGACTTTGTGGTATCCCTTGGCTCCAGTCCACCAAGGTCCCTTTCCTTCTACAGCCGAACCCTAACAGTGAGGTTTCTCTCTGTCAGGGTAGAGGATTAATAGGCTCACATCTCCCTCAGGCTCCTTATAGGGGTGGAGAGCTTCCTTATGAGAACTTGATACAATCCCAGCCCCCTTGTGCACACACAGTACCCAGACAGCTACAGGCTTGAAGCACTTGCGTGACTAAGCCCCTCTCCAGTTCTTTGCCACGACCCTAAGGAAGGAGCCCCAAGGTGGGATCCTATCTGTGGCAGTGCATCTCCTCATGCCTGAGGCTAGCTGTCACTCATCCAGGTGGGTTGGCCTCTGGAGTTGCACAAGCCTTCAGAGTCCAGGGAGAGAAAACAATAGTTCGGGCTGGAGAGATGGCTCAGCAGTTAAGAGCACTGAGTGCTCTTCCGAAGGGCCTGAATTCAAATCCCAGCAACCTCATGGTGGCTCACAACCATCCGTAATGAGATCTGACACCCTCTTCTGGTGTGTCTGAAGACAGCTACAGTGTACTTACAAATAACAATAAATAAACCTTTAAAAAAAAAAAAAAGAAAAAGAAAACAATGATTTTAACAATAAAATGAAGGTCAACCTGAGATTCAGGGGTCACTTTGTGGTTCTCTTTGGCTGCAGCCAAACTTCACCCACAGGGTTGAGCAAGCCCTTTGGCCCCCTATACATCTCTTATCCCAGAAAACCAGTTTCCTTTCTTTCCTCCCCATTAACCCAGCCTTGTCCTGCCCAGCCCCAGATCCACCACCTATTTCTGCTGATAACCAATCGTTTACACTAGTGCTGATAACCAAAACGTACACTTCCTCATGCTTTATAATTGGTTCTTCAAAGAATGAGCTCATTGACATACACCTTACTCTGCCATGTGTAGAAGGTCTGTTTTGCAGGTAAAGTTCAGAGAGGTCCCTCCACGTGTACATATTTACACAACTGGATAGGGGAGCCATTACCCACTCACTTCTCTGACCCCACCCACTTGTAAGCATGCCCCCTCCCCCCATGCTTAAAAGCTGTTCAGGTATTTACAGCTGGCTTTGAAACAATAGCCAGGGAAAATAGTGACTATTCTGTTTTAAGACACCGCCGCTCTAGAAAAAAGCCGTGAAGTTTATCCCTCAGGTCTCCAGGTTGCCTACTCAAGAGAGTTCTAGGAACAGGACCCAGGTGAGTCCATTTATTCTGGACTCCCAGTCCCCGGACTAAGCTGGTCTCGTAGTAGTTTTCTTGCTGGCTCCTGTGTCTGGAAGTTTCTGCTCTCGAGTCCCTACTGTGCACAAGACATAAAGAAAGTCATATCAGACTAGAAAGATGGCTCAGTGGTTAAGAGCACTGACTGCCCTTCCAGAGGTCCTGAGTTCAATTCCTAGTAACCACATGGTGGCTCACAACCATCTATAATGGGATTCAATGCCTTCTTCTGGTGTGTCTGAAGAGAGCTACAGTGTACTTATATAAATAAAAATAAATAAATCTTTTTTTAAAAAAAAACTTATGTCTAGTGGGAGAACAAAGGAACAGAAAGATTTCTGCTCTCAGAAAATATTCCCAGTGGGCAAGGGCAAAGCAGTTGAGTTACACCCAACCACCTACAGATAGGCCTGGAGGGAAGGGCTTGTGTAAAGAAACCGGGCCAAGAGTCAAGCAAATGAGACTGCTCTGAGCAGGTGGTAGTCAGTGACTTCTTAAGAATCATATCAGCTGACTGGGCTATGGAAGGTGGTACAAGGGTTGGCTTCTCCCATTAGGCTTTGTAAGGCAGGTTGGCTGGTGAGGTAGCTCAGTGGGTAGATCATAGATCGCTTCCCTAACATGCACAGAGCCCTGGATTGAATCCCCAGCATCACATAAAACCAAGTGTGGTGGTTCTCACCTACAATCCTAGCCTTTGGGAATTGGAGACAAAAGGATTGGGAAATTAATGCCAGCCTTAGTCATGTAGCAACTTTAAGGCTAGCCTGGGCTACATGAGGTTTTTTGGTTGTTTTTTTTTTTTTTTTGTCTTGTTTTGGTTTTGGTTTTTCGAGACAGGGTTTCTCTGTATAGCCCTGGCTGTCTTGGAGCTCACTCTGTAGACTAGGCTGGCCTCGAACTCAGAAATCCACCTGCCTCTGCCTCCCAAGTGCTGGGATTAAAGGCGTGTGCCACCACTGCCCGGCTGGGTCACTGTGTTTTATCACATCAGTAGAAACCCTAACTAAGACTTGTGGTGGCCCAGAGACCTTGGAAAGGGCTCACCACACAGACACATTCATATAAACCCAAAACGGCCTTTTGCTCTCAGGAAGGCCACGGAGCCCTACCTATGACCTTTGGCCTCATTTAAGAAGCTCCCAGTCAGGTCTAGAGGAAACTCTATTTCCTCAAATTCCAAAAGACAGACGGGACAGATGGCTCTCTGTGTGGCTGTCAGCACCAAAGCACACACTGGCCTCCAGGCTCTGCACTCACATGTTTCAAAGCTCACTAGCTCTCTAGCCCTATCTCACCTCCTCCCCTACCCTTAACTCCTTCTAGCTCTTCAGCTTCCGTCCCTCCAGCTAAGCATTCTCCTTAGAACCTGCTATTTTGGCTATGCTCTTCCTCTCTCTGTCTTCCTCCTCCCTGCCCCTCTGCTCTCCCTCTCTCTGATCCTCTCCTTCTCTCTCTCTCTCTCTCTCTCTCTCTCTCTCTCTCTCTCTCTCTCTCTCACCCTCACTCTGCTCTGCTTCTGACTCTCTCGTGGCCAGGTCCAGTCTGCTGGCCCTGTTCAGTCTACTACTACTCTCTCTCCCTGCTCTGCTCTGGACTCTTCCAGTTGCCTCTGGCTGTTCTCTCTTCGTGTTTGCAATAGAAACCTCCCCCTTAGCCATATCATGGACTGGTCTCGTCTTCACTTTACACAGTCCCTTAATCAAGGGTGGGTCATTATGAGCACACTGAACATCCGAATGGCCATTAGCCTTCTTTGGACTTAGTTAAGATGTTCTCTCCTTCTAGAAACTTCTCTTTGTCTGTTCTGTAGCTCCAGGAGACCCTCTATTCCTGGAGCAGAGCAGAGCAGAGAGTTGTGGCCTTTTCCATTCTGAAAAAAAGAAAAAAAAAGAACTGCCAGCCAGGGTGCGGTGGCACACCCTTTAATCCCAGCATTCAGGAAATGGAGGCAGGTAGATCTCTGAGTTTGAGGCCAGCCTGGTCTACAGAGTGACTTCCAGGATAGCCAGGGCTACACAGAGGGACCCTGTCTCAAAACAAAACAAACAAAAGAATGAGCTGCCTAGTAGAGACGTCTCCCTCCAGAGGCAGGCACATCCAACCACTGTGCTACAAACCCCGGTCCTGTATATGCCCTCTGCACAGACTCTTCCACCGAGCGGCATTCCAGCCCCAGAGTGGACCCAAACTTTTGGAAATGCTACCCAGGACACCTTGCTTGTCACAGATGGAGGAAGAAGAGGGAGGAAGAAGAGGGAGCAAGAAGCGTGGCGGCTAAAAACCTGGAGCTTTGGGCAACACTGTGGCAGCCAGCCAGCCACTCCCTGCTTGCCTTGCGAGCCTCTCTGAGGAGTGGCGGCCAACTAAGGGGGCCTGCTCCTTAGATAAGTGTATAGGGAGGAGGGACTTTACAGACTTCAGCCAGAGTCGGGAGGAAGCTTGGAAAAGCCTTTGAAGGGCGCTCCCAATACTGGCAAAATTACCGGCCGTGCGTCACAATTCCCAGCCTCTGCAACAGGAAAATAACCAGCCTCTGTGTTCCTGGATTGATTAAACAGTAATTAGGAGTCAAAAGCTCGCTAAATACCCCTCTTCCAAAAGCTCTCAGCTAGGCAATTTTTCTCTCACATTTAATAGTGACTATTCTTGTATTCTTTTCTGCCCAAAGTGGTCATAATTGTGGGGGGCCGCTGAGATGAGCACCTGTGAAGCTGTTGGCAGAGAGGGATGTGCCACTGTTGTTCTTGGGAAGATGTGGGGGCAGTTGGTCCTCTCTCTCTCTCTCTCTGACTCTCTCTCTTGGTGAAAACCAAGGCTGGCATGTAGCTCAGTCAGTAGAGTGCGTGCCTGGTGCCCAGGGTGCCCAGGAAACCAAGGGGTCAATCCCAGAACAGGGAGGTAAAAGCAAGAGGTTCAAGGTCATCCCTGGATACACTGCAAGTTAGAGGACAGCCTAGGCTACATAAAACACTGTCTCTGTGGCAAACACCTTTAATACCAGCACTTGGGAGACAGAGGCCTCAAGCTCCAGGATGGCAGAGCTGTTACACAAAGAAACCTTGCCTCAAAAATACCAGAAATAAAGCAAAAATGACAAAAACCCTGTCTCAAGGCAAAGTTGTTACCTTTTCCTCTTGGCTCTACCCAACAGTTACCTAGCAACAGCCTGGCTCACTGTACTAAAGGACAGTCCATCCTCTCCCTTTCCCTTTCCTTCCCTCTCCCTCTCCCTCTCCCCCCCCCCTCTCTCTCTCTCTCTCTCTCTCTCTCTCCCTTCCTTCCTCCTTCCTTCCCCATCTTCTTCCAGTCTCCCCACGTGTTCCTGGTTAGTCTCTTCCCTTCTTTCTCTGTCCTTCTCTGTCCCCTTTTTTTCTCTGCCTCAACCCCCTTCCCAGATCCTAAATAAACTGCCTTCTATACTAGGCCTGTCCTATGGGTGATGCCACAGGGGAATTCCTCTGCATGGGTCCAGCTAAGGCACCCCCTCCTTCTGCATCATACTGCCTTTTATAAAACTTATCAAAAGTGAAGATTTATGCATTGAAGACCTTGGTTATTGTACAAAAATATTGGTAATCACCTAACTGTGCCCCTTAAAACAATATGGGTTGGTGACGCACGCCTTTAATCCCAGCACTTGGGAGGCAGAGGAAGGTGGATTTCTGAGTTCAGGCCAGCCTGGTCTACAGAGTGAGTTCCAGGACAGCCAGGGCTATACAGAGAAACCCTGTCTCAAAAAACAAAACAAACAAACAAACAAACAAACAAAACCAATATGGGCTGTTAAGTCTCTCTGCACACACACACACACACACGCACTCTTGATGTGGCATGGGTAGACTCTTGGACTTCTAAAGAATACAAGCAATAAGATAGACACCCAAACGTTCCAAGTTCATTACAGCTTTCTCTTTGCTTGAGCAAGATGTGATGGCGCCTGCCTTTAATGTCAGCACAGGGAGCCAGAGGCAGGCAGATCTCTGTGAGTTTGAGGCTAGCCTGGTCTACATAGTAAATTGCAGGACAGCTAGAGCTATATAGTGAGACCCTGTCTCAAAAACAAACAAAAAAGCTGTAGCTTGAAGGGACCCAGCCATTTCAGGGTTGGAGGTCAGGAGGCCACAGAGTGTGCAGCTCAGTTAGCCAGCTTGCCAAGGTCAGACTTGAGGAGGTGGCTTAGAGGGCCCACACTGTGAGAGAGCACTGAACTGGTAGGACTGGCTGAAGCTCCAGGATCAAGTGGGGAGATGATTAGCCAGAGCACAAAGTCAGGCAGAGCAGCACCCCAGGGAGCCAAACAATTTATCTAGGCCCTCTTCCCAACTCCGGTTCTCTGGCACTGACTTTGGGCAGCTCTAAATGCCACTCCTTGATTTGTTTATTTATTTATTTTTTTTTAGACCTGTAGACAAAATGATTACTTCCAGTTTCAAATAGGATCTTATGTTGTTTTTCTCTGCCGGACTCAAGGAGTTTTATTATGTCCTCCCTCCAGCCTGTAAGAACAAAAGGAGGAAAAATAAATTGTAATTGAGAGAATTACTCACACTCTCTCTTGGAAGCTTCCCCTGCGTCTCAGTGAGAGGAGGGCTGTCATTCCGCTGCTGTGGATCCAGGCTGGGAGTGATCGAGTTGTCTCTGAATGGACGTGATGGTAAGTCAGTGTTCTCCAACTGAGTGGCGTCAGCGTGTCTTTATGAGTATTGAAAACATGAGAACATTTCCCGACATTTTGTATGAGGTAATTTACATCCTCTAACGACACAGGAAAGACAAGCAAAGACAGGACCATCTTCTTCTAGTTAAAATTTCCTTGTTTATTTTTTTAGTTTTTTTTCAAGACAAGGTTTCTCTGTGTAACAGAGCCCTAGCTGTCCTGGAACTCATTCTGTAGACCAGGCTGGCCTTGAACTCATAGAGTTCGCCTCTGCCTCCTGAGTGCTGGGATTACAGGAGTGTACCAATTTACTTTGCTTAGACCAGCACCTTTTTCTTTTTTTAAAAAAAGTTTAAAAGGAAATTAAAAATTAAACACTATTTGTATATGTGTATGTGCGTTAGGGTATGAGCTTGTGTGAATGCAGGTGCCCATGAAGTATGGAAGAGCGTTAGATCCCCGGAGATGAGAGTTCCAAGTGGCTGTGAGCTGCCCCATGTAGGTGATGGGAACCAAACTTGGACCTTCTGGAAGAACATTGAACAGTCCACAGCTAGCTGGGGGGTGGTGGCGCACGCCTTTAATCCCAGCACTTGGGAGGCAGAGGCAGGCAGATCTGAGTTTGAAACCAGCCAGGACTACAGAGAGAGGAAAGACCCTGTTTCAAACAAACCAACCAACCAAAAGCCTGATTACCATTTTACTCCAGGATGATGTCCATCGCAGGACGTGTTTGATCCTTCTGAGTCTTGCTATTAATCTTGTTAGCATTCTGTCTAAAATCCACTCCCACAGTTACCTGGCAACAGCCAGGTAGGCCTGGCCCACTATAAAGGGCTGCTTGCCCCCTCTTCTCTCTCTTACTCTTGCATCCCTCTAGCCCTCTTGGGATTTTCCCTTCCCCCTCCCTTCCTCTTCTCTCCACATGGTCATAGCCAGCCTCTTCTCTTCTCTCTCTCTCTCTCTCTCTCTCTCTCTCTCTCTCTCTCTTTCTCTCTCTCTCTCTCCCTTTCTCTGTCTCTACTACTCTCTTCCTCTCCTCCCCATGCCCTGAACAAACTCTATTCTATACTATACCATTGAGTGGCTGGTCCTTCAGGGGGAAGGGATGCCTCAGCTTGGCCCCTCTGAGACACCCCCTCCCCCCACACCTCACCACACCCCCATAAAACATTCTTATGCCTCTCTATCTTTTTCTGATCACAACAAATCTTGGTTAGTTTGGACACACAGCAGTATTTGGAACTCATTCTTGCCACTACTGAGGGGAAAGTATGCTCTGTGAGCTACAGGGTCTTCCACTCGAGCTGATAGAAACACACACTAGAACAAGGGAGGCTGAACAGGAGGGTCAGGAGTTCAGGGCCACCCTCAGCTACATAGTAAGTTCAAGGCCAGCTTGGACTACATAAGAGCCTGCCTCAAACAAACCAAACAAATCCAAGTATAGAGGCATAAGGCTGTGACCCTAAAACATGGGAGGTAGAAGCAAGAGGGTCAGGAGTTCAGGGCCACCCTCAGCTACATAGGAAGTTCAAGGCCAGGAACTACATGAGTTCCTGTCCCTAAAACAATCAAAACCCACAGAGTATTCCTCCTGCTACTGTAAAAACCAAGTAAACAGGGACATCTCAGAAAAACACCGGGAGGCCAGGAATTTCCTTAATAAGATAAGCTCAGGAACTTTGGGAAGGTGGTGGAATTCTCCGGAATGGAAAGGCTAATTAACATTCCTCAGATCACAGGGTGAGAACCAACCTGCACGGTGGACCTTTGCCCACCTTCAGACAAGGGAAGTCCTTGCCACATCATTCCCTGAAGACCAATCAGTTTAAAAAGTCATAATATTTTGCCAATCACATTGTGTCTAATGGCTGCTGCCCTGAAAATTGTATAAAAGCTCACTGAACAAGTTGTGCAGGGTCGACACCTCTCCTTAGGGTCTGGGACGGCCCCAGTGCACTGGAATATTAAAAATCCTCTTGTTCTTTGCATCGATCAGGCTCCATGTGATTCACTCAGGGGGTCTCCGGTAAGCTAAGGCTCGACAGGGTCTTACACCACCACCAATCTAACCAGTGCTTTGCCTCCCTCTCCCCCACCCCTCCCCCATTCTGAATCTGCTCCTTCTTTTCTCACAGAAGTCTTGTCCTGCCATACGATGCCTGTGGAAGGCCATGCGCAGTATCTCCAAAGCCAAACACCCGTAATTTATGTTTTTAATTCCATCTTTCCGGCATCCCAGGAGATTTCCTCCCCTGCTATAGCTTCATTCTTGGCTCTGCAGAGAACAGACTGAAAGCAAACCTCTACCTGTTGCAAGGTCACTGACTAGTAAACAGACTTAAGCAGCCCCTGCATCTGTCAGCTAGAAGCCACGGCCTTACAGGCCCTGATCTCCCCAGCTCACATGTATGAGTCTACTTTGAAATTTGTTATACTTTGTTGACTGTGTGTGTGTGCTCGTGCATGCGTATGCTTGAGGAACCTAATTGTATGTAGGTGTGTGTGCCTGCCTGCATGGGGGGCTGTACACATGAATACTGTGCCTGTGGAGGCTGGAGTCATTGGATCCCTGGAGCTGCAGTTACTGAGGATTGTGAGCTGTCTGACAGACATGGGCACTAGGAACCTAACTTTGGTCTTCTAGAGAAACAGCAAGTACCTCTAACAGTTAAACCATCTCTCCAGGCCCCAGGGTGTGTGTTTTTTAAAGCATGGTCTCTCACTGAACCTGGAGCTGGTAGATTCAGCTAGACTGACTGGCCCATGAACTCCAGGCATCCTCCCGTTTCTGTCTTAGAGCACCAGGAGCATTGGACTAGTCAGTCTACCACGAGCTCTCTCTTGCTCTTTGGTTTACTTTTTTTTTTTTTTTTTTCTCAGAATAAGGTTTCTCTCTATAGCCTGGCTGTCCTGGAACTTGCTCTGTAAGCCAGGTTGGCCTTGAACTCACAGAGATCCTTCTGCCTCCTGAGTGCTGGGATTAAAGGCTTGCACACGCCATTTGCCTAGCTTTTTTATTTTAAAATGTATATATGCTATATGTACCTGCATGAGTTCCTGTGCACCACCCGAGGTCCTAGGGAGCCAGGAGAGGATATTAGATCCCCAGGAACAAGCAGGATATTAGATCCCCAGGAACAAGCAGTTGTAAGGTGCCACGTGGGTGCTGGGAACCAACCCTGGGTCCTCTCCAAAATGCTCTTAACTGCTGAGTGCTTTTTAAATGTGGCTTCTGGGATCTGAACTCGGGACCTTATACTTGTGTGGCAAACATTTTATGGACTGATCCATCTCTCCAGTCTCTTTTCCCTCCCCTGCCTCCTTCCCAGAAGAAATAAACGATTGAAGTACAGCTTGCATAGCCCTGTATGAACAGGAAGTACAACTAACCCATGGCATAGTTAAGGGGAAAGTTTCTATTGTAGACACAATAGAATAAGGGGAGAATACACCCAGAGATGTCTGGGAGAGTCCAGAGCACAGAGAGAAAGCAGGACACTGAATGTGGCCAAAAGGATGCGGGGTGAGGGGGGGGTGGGCTGAGAGAAGGATCAATCCTAGACAAGTTTCTGATCAAGGCTCACATTCAATTTTCAGCACTGTGTTTATATAGGGAAAGCCCAAAGACCCATCCTTTGTTACAGCTGGATTGAGTTATAAAGCAAACTCAGCAGGCAGGCGGTCAACTTCTGAAATGCTGCGAGGCTATGCAACACAGCCAGCAAGGTGGTAAAACCACTGTGGGTTTGTTTAGCCTGCTCAAGGCCGGAGGAAGGGCACAAGATTACAAGATTGGGCCTGGCTGGAAGAGGAGAGAGGAGTATGAGGAGACAGCCAAGAGAAGGGGCATAGCAGGGTTATGAGGAGACACGGGGGTGGGGGGGACTTCTGAGCTGGACATCGTTAGGGGAGGTGAGAAGAATCTGGTACTGTGATACGGGGGGGGGGGGGGGGTCTGCATGTGCTTTGATGCACCGCAGAGAACTATTTGTCCCTTCTGCCAGTGCCAAGGAAGTGACTCCTTTAAGAGAGAGGAACCAGCTTTACAAGGTCCAGAGGAATGCTGGCTTTTTCTCTAACCACCAGGATCTGGACCTGACAACCAGCAAAGCCGGTCTTTCTTTAGAGCCACTCAGCTTTTACGACCACACCGAGAATATTTCTACCGCCCTTACATCCCTTCCTCCATGCCTCCCAGCCCTAGCCCCAGCCGGGAGATTTCTTGTACGTGTGATCCCATGGAGGCAGTAGCGTCTGGCTTCCTTCATGTGTCATAATGTGCCTGAGGTGGTTCCATGCCTTTGCATGTACCAGTAGTTAATTTACATGGTGGAGTGTGCTCTGTTGCATCACTGAGGGGTCTCTGCAGGAACAGAGCTGTTGGAATGAATAGCTATTAGCTTGGATCCCATGTATAGGCTGAGTGGTCCAACAGTGGGGTAACTGTATGCTGGAGAAGCTGAAACCTTGGTAAGGAAGCTGGATGCTTCAGCCCCAGTCTGGTGCTGAAGGCCTAGAGGATCCCAGGAGAATCTGTGGTCTCTAGTGCATGTTGGCAGGAATAATTTTGGGCTGGAGAGGTGGCTCAGTGGTTAAGAGCACTGACTGCTCTTCTAAAGGTCCTGAGTTCAAATCCCAGCAACCACAAGGTGGCTCACAACCATCCGTAATGAGGCCTCACGCCCTCTTCTGGTGTGTCTGAAGACAGCTACAGTGGACTCATATACATACAATAAATAATTAAATCTTCAAAAAAAAAATAAGTAGATGGACTTACCAGCAAGGAATAAATACAAAGAAGGAAACCCATCCCTCCTTCCCTCCTTCTTTCCCTTCTTTGGTAGTTTGAGTATGCTTGGCCCAGGGAGTGGCATTATTAGGAGGAGTGTCCTTGTTGGAGAAAGTCTGTAACTATGGGGCTGGGCTTTGAGATCCTCCTTCTAGCTCCTCATAAGCCAGTCTTCTCCTAGCTGCCTTCTGATCAAGACGTAGAAATCTCAGCTCCTTCTCCAGCCCCATGCCTGCCTGGATGCTGCCATGGTTCCTGCCTTGATGATAATGGACTGAACCTCTGAAACTGAAAGCCAGCCCCAGTTAAATGTTGTCCTTCATAAGAGTTGCCTTGGGCCGGGCAGTGGTGGCATACACCTTTAATCCCAGCACTTGGGAAGCAGAAGCAGGTGGATTTCTGAGTTCGAGGCCAGCCTGGTCTACAGAGTGAGTTCCAGGACAGCCAGGGCTA